>JAFLJL010000776.1:0-37500 GCA_018398815.1 Conus ventricosus | reverse complement strand
TTTGGATTCAGAAAGAAGAAAGCGCTCCATCTCATATTGTGCATGAACTTTTCAGTTTGTTTCTATTAGTTTTTTTATATAGGATTGTGGACTGGAAAATGGTATTGTCTTTTATTGACTGTCTAAAATTGATTTCTTCCATTTTAAAATCTTTTAGCCACAGTGCTCAACGTGAGGAGCGATTAAGATTAGTGTGGTTAAAATACCCAAAATGATTTTGACAGTGCTCGACCCCTTGGGGAGCAACATTTGTTAAAATAGGTTTTTTAAAAATAGAATCTACAAATTTGTTTCGAGCGCGTTGCACTGTCATCAGGATGGTTTTTGGTTTGCCCACCGCCGATGTTATATAGCGTGTGGGCTCCCGTTAGCGGTTGTTTGCACGTGCGGGTTGGCTGCACGTGTTTTTGGGGGGCTTTCAGGTTTTTGTTTTGGTGTGTTCACTAACAACGATTTCCATTTATGCCTGCAGTTGTTTACTATTTCTGTTTTGGTGTTTAAAGTTGCTAAGTGTGGTTTGCATAGTATTAACCATTTTTCAGTTAAACATAGGTTGCACCTTTTTGAAACATTGCTGTATGGTGATGCTCTTTTTATGATTTTCCAGGATATATTGTAGCTTGTTTTTGCGTCTTTAAGTTTCCAGATATATTTGCTCAGTTCTGTTTGGTTTTTTATATTTTTCTTTATTAAATGACTGTTTGTGGTTTGCATATCTGGTTTTGAAGTGGTTTTCAGTGATTCCTATGTATGTTTCTTTTTCATTTTCTGATGTCACAGTAGCCTGGTATACAATGTTGTTGTGAAGAACTGAGCAAATATATCTGGAAACTTAAAGACGCAAAAACAAGCTACAATATATCCTGGAAAATCATAAAAGAGCATCACCATACAGCAATGTTTCAACAAGGTGCAACCAATGGTTAATACTATGCAAACCACACTTAGCAACTTTAAACACCAAAACAGAAATAGTAAACACCTGCAGGCATAAATGGAAATCGTTGTTAGTGAACACACCAAAACATAAACCTGAAAGCCCACAAAAAAACACGTGAAGCCAACACGCACGTGCAAACAACCGCAAACGGGAGCCCACACGCTATATAACATTGGCGGTGGGCAAACCAGAAATCATCCTGATGACAGCGCAACACGCTTGAAACAAATTTGTAGATAGTTTTAAGATTCCTCTTTTAACTTGTTTTATATATATATATATATATATATATATATATATAATATATATATATATATATATATATATATATATTATATATATATATATATATATATATATATATATATATATTGTGCGTGTGTGTGTGTGTGTGTGTGTGTGTGTGTGTGTGTGTGTGTGTGTGTGTGTGTGTGTGTGTGTGTAGGCGCGTGCGTGCGTACGCGCTTCCCTGAGTGTTTGAGAGAGAGAGAGAGAGAGAGGAGAGAGAGGAGAGAAGAGAGAGAGAGAGAGAGAGAGTGTTGGTGTGTGTGTGTGTGTGTGTGTGTGTGTGTGTGTGTGTGTGTGTGTGTGTGTGTGTGTGTGTGTGTGTGTGTGTGTGTTCATACAACCAAGTCGTATCGACATGATATGCACACACAAGGTTACACTCACAAACACCCATACACACACACACACACACACACACACACACACACACACACACACACACACACCACACACACACATGCGCGAGCACACGTGTGGACGCTCGTACGCACAGACACATGCGCACGCTGTTATGCTCAAATGAATAGTTCATGTAAAAACTGAAATGATTTTTTCCCGCGCACTGACTGTATTTGTTTGTATCAATTCTCGGCCGTCGGAATTCTGTAAACAAAGCATACATAGCAGTTGGTGCATCATACCTTTCGTTTCTACCCGCGAGGTCTCTTGCTAATGACTCTGTCCTTCTTCCAACACTCAGCAAGTTTCCTTTTAGCTCCTTGTGTTTAATTTCATAACATTGAACACACGGACAACTTATTGAGAATGGAAACATGCATCGTTTCATCATTATTGATACTACCTCAAACCTGAGATGTTTTGAAAGAAAATTTCTATTTTATTCACAGACATTGTGGAAAGAAGTTTCTTTCTGTTTCTCAAGTGTGGTAGACCAATTTTTTCTACCCCCCTACCCCCTCCTCCCCCTTTCCCTTCTTCTCCCTCACCTCCTCCGTCCTTATTCCTTTTCTGTCGTCCTCTGAAGGGCTCCTTCCCCTTTCGTTCCTTCTCTTTACTTTCCTACTTACTTCCTTTCTCTCTACTTTTGACCTCGACTATTTCTCCTCTCTCACCGCCCCCTCCTCCCCCTCGCCCTCCCTCATACTTCCACCCTTCCTTTAGGCCCTTCTTTTTGTCCTCTCTTTATGTCTCTCCTTCTTTCCCCCCGGCCCTCCCCTTTCCCCTCCCTCCCCTCCCTTTTTTTAAAAATCTATCTGTATATATATATATATATATATATATATATATATATATATATATATATATATATATATATATATATATATATATAATCAGAGTTTAAAAGCCACTCAGGACGTAAAAAGTGCTCAACCATGTAGGGAGCGACATACCAGTTTAAAATAGGATTTTAAAATGAAGAGATTAAAACCTACAAGCTTGTTTCAAGCTAAAAGCGCTCTCCTCAGGGTATACAATATACAATTTGGGCACGCCACCGGTGTTATATATTGTGGTGTGTGGGCGTGTGAGTTCTGTGCGTGTGGCACGTGGCCTGCCGGTTTTTCCTTTTGGGGGCGCGTTCAGGGGGGACGTGTTACGGAATGGTGCATTGACAAAGATTTCCATTTATGCCTGCAATTGTTTATCATTTTTACTTTAGAGTTCAGGGATGCTAGGTGGGGTTTACATAATATCAGCCACTTTTCTGTAGTACATAAGTTGCATTTTTTAGAAATGTTGTTGTATGGTGTTGCTCTTTTTATAGTTTACCATGATATGTTGTAATCTATTTTCTTATTTTTCAGCTTCCAAATATATTTACTTAATTCTGTTTGGTTTTTATATTTTTCATTTTGAAAGACTGTTTATGGTTTGCATATCTGGTTTTAAAGTGGTTAGCCGTGATTCCTATGTATGTTTCTTTATCACTGTCTGTTGTTACCGTAGCTTGGTACACAATATTGTTGTAGAGACATTTATTATTCAAAGGGCACTGGTCTTTTTTTAGTGCAATTACAAGATATCCTTTCATCACCCTCTTTGGTTGTGTTGTTTTTGGTTTTATTGGAAGAATCAATTATATTTTTAAGGTTGGGCATACACGAGTATGATAGCTTGACGGTATTTTTGTTGAATATTTTAGATAGTACATGTTCTTTTGGGAATGATGTTTTAAGGATTCTGAGGAATTCTTTTCCTACGTTAGTTTTTGTTCTTCCGTCATATGGAGGGTTATACCATATAATTTTTCTTTTCCTGTTTTTCCTGTTGCTGTTCATGTTGTTATCTGGGTTGTATTGTAATTTGTAGTTGTAGCCACTTTTTTCAGCGCCTCTTGATATTCAGCTGCTGCACTGTTAAATTCTTTCTCATTGCATGACAGTTTAGATAATCTTTTGTTTATACCATTAGGTATGGTTTTTAAGATGGAGGGTGGGTGGTTACTATTGATGTCTACGTAGACGGGTGTGTCATTAGGTTTTTTATATGGTTTGTATGTATGTTCCTTAAGGTCTAATGTTATGTCTAAATATTTTTTTTGTTTTTTTGTTGGCTTCTACTGTGATTTTTAGGTTATGGCTTTGAAAAATTTTACAAAGTTCTTTTTTCTTGTTTTCAATGATTTTTGGTTTATTGTTTAACGTGGCAAGACTGTCATCTCTGTATAAGCCAACCTGTTTACCAAGTATTTTCTGTATATGAGACAACATGAAAAGTCCAACTAATTCACACGTTTCAGCTCCATCATAAGATCCCATCGTGACATCGAATGTGGAATTTCTGCTGTTTTTTTTTAATCCAAGTTTCACCGTTGCTATGGAGAAGGGTTTTCTTAGTGTGGAGAATGATTTCCATCTCAGAATCTGTTATATTTGTATATTTGTTGGCGAATCTTAGAGCTTAGTAAGTAATTCCTCATCAATGGAAGGGTAGAAGTCCACTATGTCAAAAATAATGAACACTGTATTTGTCTGTTTGTTCAATTCTTTAATCCATTGGATAACTTCATAACTATTTTTCCAGAGATTGTATTCAGTGTTTGTTTTTATGTCCTCTATTGCTTTTTCCAGGATCTTTTTACTAATTTTGCCTAATTCAGATTTTGATGGGTTTATCAATCTACAAGTAGGGTTGTTGAGAAAGTTAGGTTCTTGGATAGTTGGTTAGTGCAGCAAGGCCATCGTCTCTGTATAGTCCGAAGGGTGAAGAAAGGAAATCTTGCAACTGCACCAGAAAAGAGCAGTGCCCACTAGACAATAAATGTCTTCACAACAACATTGTATACCAGACTACTGTGACATCAGAAAATGAAAAAGAAACATACATAGGGATCACTGAAAACCACTTCAAAACCAGATATGCAAACCACAAACAGTCATTTAATAAAGAAAAATATAAAAAACCAAACAGAACTGAGCAAATATATCTGGAAACTTAAAGACGCAAAAACAAGCTACAATATATCCTGGAAAGAGAACAGGGAAATGTTCATTCTAGCTTTTACTGCCCTCAATAAATTTCGGGCAGTAAAAGCTAGAATAAACATTTCCCTGTTCTCTGACAAGTAACATTTTAACAATGAATTAAAAATGATAATCCATCACACATTTTTTCAATAAACCAAAAAATAACGATTTTTTTACAAACATACATACTGTGTAGGATTATCCGTTTTCAATACTAATTTACTAAACTTTTCAGATTTTAGTTTTTGTTTAATCCTGCGTTTTTCCTGATCATTTTCAATAACATCATTTTCACGCAGACATTCGTCAAATGAGTCTCTGTCTTTCATGTGAAATAAAACTACAGTCTTTAACTGCTCTCTAAAGTCTTTTAAAACTGAGTTATATTTTTGACATAAAATCCACACACTTATTCCAGCATGTCTTCCACTGAAAGCCAGTTTTGACAAAGTGTTTCTCTTTTTAACTATGTCTCTTTCTGCCGAACAGTCATCTATAATAAATAGTGTTTGCGTTCCTTTAAACGCTCTATAAAAGAGTTCTAAACACTCACTCAGTTTATTGCTAGGATCAACTAAATATACGTCGTCATCTGTCCATATAAACCTTCTATCATGATATGCTTTGTTCCATTCAAGCGTTGGACAGAAAATTACAATATAATCAAATTATAGCGATACACTGTTTGTAATAGGTCTAGGACAAATATTGTTTTTCCACAGCCAGTTTGTCCACAAATCAATGAACAATGAGGAGTTTTTGTCATAAAGTTTAACTGCTCCATAGTTTTATAACAGGATTTAATCTAATCCAGTTATTATGTTTATCATACTCTCTGTCAAAACTTGTTCAGTATAATAAAACCCTATGAGGCCTAAATGTGTAACATTAATCCAATTCAGTTCTGTAAGATTGTTTCTATTTAAGTCAACATCGATTTTGTTGCTTGTTGTTATGGTCTTAATATCCTCACCATTGTGAAGAACGACTATGGTAACTTTAAGATGTTTAACGTCTAAGGTTTGCCAGCTAATATTAATTCCTTTTATAAGTATGTCACTAACGCCCACAACCCCATCCCTCTCCTCATCTTTTAAGACAGAAATTTCAAATATCATTGTGAACGTGTCTCCTAATTTCCTATGTGGAAAGAACTGTAATTTTGTAGAAGCTTTCTTTAAAACCGTTTTCTCTTCTGTGGAGGATGTACTGTTTTTTCCCATACGGCGTTATTTCAATCTCTTTCCGACTATTGTCGTCCGGCATAAGACTTACATGTAAAAGGGCCAGAGTTGAATGCTTTTCTGAAACTTTTTTGACGGCTAAAAAATGTAAATGGGCTTATGAATTCAAATTTTATTTCCCATTCTAAATATGGTTCTAAATGCCATTTAAGGTCAGGTTTTCGAACTATTTTATATTCATACTGGCCAACATTATTTACTTCTAGATTGCGTAGTTGTTCTAGTTTAGGAAACTTTTTGTTGTCGCTAACCTCTTTGCGTTTATAATCACCATCTTTAGTGTACTCAAAACCATACAAAGCGCCTATCTCACCATTCTGTTCAAAGTCTGCAACGTCTGCAAGGTCTTTTAATTCTAAAGTTATACACCTCACAGGCGCTAATGTAACTCCTGATTCTTCTGGCCCCGCGACATTATTTTTTAGAACAACATATATTTTATTTCCAAAACAATGTGCAGGTTATCACATTTTACGACTTTCCCCGTTTTGTCTGTGATCTTTATATTAAATGATCTGACCCTCCCACAAGCTAATTTGTTAAACTGTAAATTAGGGAATTGTATAATTTCATAATCGCAATATGCAGCTTTCCCAGATGGAAGAGCTCTTAAAACAGTTGAGGGCCTTCCATCATATAAGTTTTCATCAGTGCTCAGCTCATCCAAATGAACATAGAGTAATGAATGTAATGCAAGATTGAGCGGACTTTCCCCCTCATAAGTAGTTTTGTCTGGTGTAACTCTAAATCTATGATTGTCAGCTGCAAAGCCTAACATTTTAGCTAGCTCTACATCAAAAAGGTAATGTACTACTTCTTCTTCAGGTTTGAATGTTAACATTGTTGTTAAATTTGCATTGTTAAGTTTGAGAGTAATGTTAAAGTTACTCATTGCTTCTTTTAGTGAGCAAAACCCGTAATAACCATCAGGTATGATTAACTGGCTAACTTTGGCCCTGATTTGTCAATTTTTTGAATCTTATTATTCTTCTTTGATTCACTTATATTAAACCATACAACTTTGTAAAATATTTCATGAAGCGCAACCATTCTGCTTCCGCAATTGTTATCAATAGCATGTTCTAAAAACGAAGGACGGTCTTGAGTTGTTATTGTTACAAACATTTTTAAACGAAATAAAAATGAGTGCATTCAAATATACTGATGCAAAACATTCTGTTGGGCCGCACTACAATCTTAAAAATATAACAACTGATACTCTTGTCATTTCTGTGACTCAGTCTGACACCTTTCAAGTAAAGGTGAGTACTCCATTAAACAGATATCTTAACCCCCCTATTAAAAAAGACTACATCGCAAAAGTGTGGTTCAGCCATCCGATGCAGTTTTATCAGAACCAGTTAAACTTTGCTGTGTTTTGTGCATCAACTGGATGTGGAGTATCGTATGCTGATCATTTAAATCATCCTGATCCTTTGGTGAGGTCAGTATACAGATTTCATTTTTATTACACCTTCAGACGTATTTTGACTGAACTGCAAGCACCATTACCAAATGACAAACCGTTTAATCCATTCAGCAACCGAATAGACATGAAGGCTTTTGAAAGGATCTGTAACGAATTCAATATTAATGTTAAGACAGACTTTAGACAAAAGTTGGACCTTAATCATGGTCTAGGCACCCCTTATTTTTGGGCGTGCACAGAAAGTATAACTATGACTGGAATCCTCCTTACACATCTTTCTCTACAGGCACGGCTGTTCACCTCGGGTCCATAGAGCAAGAGCATAAAACAGCATGGACAACATTTATCTTAGACACTTCTAAGGGTCTAACTAAAGCAGGAATAGAACGAATAAACGACTCTGTTCGTACTTACGTTTGGTGTTTGCTAGGTTCGCAAGCACAAACGAGATCGAGCATAACTGATCCTTCTACTGGCTTTGATGCACAAAACAATACTTAGCAAATTTAGAGGACGCCATTAATTCTGCAGTTGATTTGCCTTCAAGTATTAAAAGGTACCAAAATGTTTTACAATACGCAAGATCGAAAGTAGACTTTGCTGTTGGCACTGGTTTATACATGCTGCCTTCTGACCTCAGGCTCCAGATAGGTACAATAATAAACTACAATAATGAAATCCTTGTGGCAGGCAATGAACAGAAAGTCGGAAAAAACGAAATAAATTCTGAGCCAGTAAATATTGCAAGCAGTAAACAAACAAGATGACCCCCCAAGATTAAGTCATCCAATCCCTGCGGTCCAAAGCCCAAAGGCCATTGAAGAACACGAAGTCCACGAAGCCAAAGAAAATAATGACCATGAATATGAAAAGACAGCGCTAGTTGTTGGATTAACTTGCCTAGGATTACTTGGTCTTTATCTTACTAAATAGTAACCCAACTATTAAGAGAACTAATGTCCATAAGTGCTCAGCCATAAAGCCAACTACTTTGCTTGCAGTAGACAAAAGCCAGCTAACGATACTCCCTAATATACCTGGCAAAGTGTCTATAGCTTTACCGGCTAATTTTTTAATAAACCCGCAAGATGATCAAGCTGTTTTTTTACCCATGATTTATCAGGTGGAGGCGATGGTGGTGGAGGCACTGGACTTTGACCACCGCCGCCTGTAATAGCCAACACCAGCGTACTTATTGCAAATCCTAAGGCAGTTATAACACTTGCTAATGTGACGCCTTGCTCTCTAAACAATGTTCTTATTCGTTCTGCTAGCGTCGCGTCTTCAGCTAAAAATTTTTCGATAGTTTCTCTTATTCTGTTCACTTGAGTTCGTAATTGGTCTCGGTTAGTAGTTGTCACTTCTAGTCTTGCTGATCTTTCTTGTTCAAGATCTTTTAGTCTTTGTTTTATTCTTTCTTTAATATCACGTCCTAAGTTGGCGTCGTCAGCCTCAACGAGTTTTTCTTTTTCTCTTTTTATATGCTCATCTAGTTCACCCAGTTTTGCTAAATTGTTTGTTAATTCCCCTTTGATGGTTCTTAAAAGACGATCAAGGGCTAATATTCTCTCATTAGGTAGCGGTGGATCGCGCATAGTTTTTAATGCTGCTTCTTCAGTGGTTTCTGCTTTATTGCTTGATTTTTTCGCCCGCTGCTTGACTTAAAATCTTCAATTTCCCATGTTTTGCTTTTGGGTTTAAATCTGTTGGGTTTCTTGTTGTATGTTTTAAAGTTTAGCAACTGCCTCCTTATCTAATTTTGGTTTAGTAATGCCTAGGCGATTCCGTTCGCTTGCACTAAGCCTTTGTCTAATTGTATCCAGGCCTACAAACCTTGATGGGTCTTGTTTAAACGTAAGCGGAACACGTTCTCCTTTATCTTTTTTCATATACAAATGGTTATCTTTTAGTTCAAAATCATCAGGGTATAATTTCGGGAGGTTCAGTCCTAAACTTTGGTATAATGATCTGACCTTACTTTCTGTTAATTCACGTCTTTGCGCCCCTTCTAATTCATCATGTATTGAGGGGCCTCGAGCGATGCTGCCCCAAAAGGGAATCACTCATGTCGTCTCCAGGATTAAAAGCATAACTTCATCTTCAATGCCTGCCATGTTTTTAAATAATTAACTTTTTTATTTTTGTTTTTATAACAAAAATGTTACATGCATATGGCTCGATTCTTGACCCGCATAGAAGACTGAAAGAGCCCTTTGGCGTGAAGGGAAATAAGCGGAATATTACTGTTCCAAATAATCCATCTACTATTGATTCGGATCAAATTCTTACTGTCAATTTACAGACCTAGGAGCGGATGAAGTGATTGTGCCAGGCTCTGCGCGTTCTTACTTTCAAAATGAACTTGCTTCAATAACAACCCAAACAGAACAGTTGACAGAATCTGGGGCGGGCAATCGTTAAGAAAATTTCTATAAAACTTGAGGGGCAAGAAATATTTTCTTTACTTTAATGCAGACATATTTTTAGCCTATTATGATCTAGGGCTAACCGGGAATGAAAGGGCTGTTTTGCGTTTAAAGGGAATCGAAAATAAAGAAGCATTTAAAAACTAGAATAGGCGCCGCAGACGCTAAAGACAGCAAAAGGTTTGTAGCTGTAAGTTATGCGTATGGAAATCGCTTTTTCATACCCCTAGATTTTGAGTTGTTAAAAGCGCATGCCCATACTTTCAAGGAGCATTAAAGACAGATTGTCATATGAACTAACTTTTAATGACCACAAATATTATTATATCTAAAGGGACACCGAAGCAAAGTACAGCATTTCTGACCTCGTTAGAGTTTGACGTTGTTTAGCAACCCTGACTTAGCGAGGTTGATCCAGCAACAATATCAGTAAAAAATTAGCAATATTTTTACGAAAGAGTGATTCATCATTCTAAAATATCCTAAAAGCAAGGCAGAACAATATGGAATTTAGTTTTAGTTCCCACAGCAAGATCGCTTAAAGGTATTTTATTGCTGTGTGAAAATGAAGAACCATTCAAAAGAAAAACTGAAAATTTTGTTAATCCTAAAATAACGAAAGTGCAAATGTAACAATTGAGGGTTAGTCCTAACCAAATCTACGCTAGCGGGCTTAAACCTTATCAGCATTTTGATGAAATAAGAAAACGGTTTGGAGGCGGGAGGTGTAGAATCCAACAGTTGACCTTGTGTCTAAAGATCTACAATCTTCACAGCGGTTAGACTTGATCATTATTTAACAACGAAATACGGTTTAGGGATTGACCTAAGGTCAACAGAGGATAATCAGTTACATGGAAGGGGAGAAAACTGTTAGGACAAAATAAACATTCAAATTGATAAAGAAAAAGAGGCTGATAAACCACTTAATGTGTTATTTGTTTTTATATATATGGGGCAGCTGGAATATTCAAGATAACAGATTAGAAAATATACATTACTAAATTATTTTTTATTTTAAAAAAGCATGTCTGTTCAGCATTATCCGAGAGTACCTAAAGAAGAGACAGTAGGCAATTCTGCTGCTATAGAAACCCCGACAAAAAAACCCTTCAGATTAACAAACATTACCCCAAAATGCAGCAAGTACTAGAGCAAGCCCTTTTCAAATACAGCAAAGCCAAACAAAGGGTATTCTGCTCCCTTTTAAAAGCTGTTACCTATGTTAATACTGGAGCATCGACTATAAGTGCTCTATCAGCAGGAACAAGTGTAGGTCTCTTAGCAAGGGGGCATAGGCGCACCTGCAGCTTTACCTCTAGGCGGTTTGTCTTTAGCTCTTGGCCTGTGTTCATTAGCTGTAGGTGCTGCTAGCAAAAAATTAAAAACTAAACTCCAAAAGCACACAGCTATGGTTCAACTAAAAACAGTTTAACTTAGTTCGTTCAAACTGACAATAAATAAAGCACTAGTTGACTCAAACATCACGGATAAAGACTTTAATCGTTTACAGGCCGTTTTTTGATGACTTAAAGACAAAAGTTTGATCTTCAAAGAAAGGCAAGAGCAAGTTTTTCTCAACAGCCAGACACTGAGCAGATAAAAAAGGAATGTTTAAAAAAATAAACGAAACATTAAACTTGTTCTAAACAGCTCACATTAACAACGCCAAAGGGTGTTTATATTTTAGTTTATGAGTCCAAGCAAAAAAAGACCGTTGATATTGATTCTGATTAATTATGTTTTAATTTAAATAAATATTTTGAGTTAAAAAAAGACAACTCAACATGGCTAAAATATATGAAGGCTCAGATGAATTGTTTGAAGGAATGCTCGGGGAAAGAGCGTTTGGTCAAAAGCTTTAAATGATATTAATCTAGAAGTCATTGATCCTGCAAACGTACAGGCAAGCGTTGTTCATGCTATTTCTCAAGTTCCAGGTAAACAGCAATAGACCCGCCAGTTAAAGTAATGTTAGCTGTTTTAATCGACTATATAACAATAAATGAAGAAAACCTAGAAGTCTGGGTCTCAACTAAACAACAGGTTATTCTTTCTCATAATGACTTAACACCGTTGGGCAGACAAAACTGCTTACACAGTTTGATGTGGCCGCTGAAGAAGCCAAAATGAGAGGCTCTGGTTGGTCAGGGGGGCGAAGTCTTAGAGATCAGATTAAAACAGGCTAAGTATGACCCGATTGTTGGCAAGTCTTACTTTCCACTACCTCCAGCATTAGTAGCAAAACGAGCGTTTAAACATAAAGAATTCAGACAACAAATGTTTATGTGGTGTGTTCTTGCAAGGCTTCTTTTACGTCCGCAAAAACGCAGAGAAAGTATCAAACTATCACCCTTTTACATCAAGATCTTAACTTTAGTGGAATATCCTTTCCTGTTAGCGGGGACAAATTGATCAGTTTGAAGAACAAAACAAACCAATAACTGTTAATGTATACACATGGTCTGAGGAAAACAAATTTGGTGCCTATTAGATTTGTCTAAAGACAGCCAACAATAGGTGATCCAGACAAAAGCCATGTTGACTTACTCCTAATGTTTTCACCAGCAGGCTACCACATTACACATTAATTACGAACAATGAGTAGACTAATGTGGCATACTTCAAAAATCATGGCAAACAAAAATTTCTGTAAAAAAATGTTTAAAAAGAATGCCATCTTTCCAGCCACGCTTGAACATATAAAACATTGTAAAAGTTCTGTAGACTGCAATACAGAACTTTTTAAACCCCGAGAGAAGCAGTAAAGTAGTTTTTAATAACGGGAAAGGGCCCTGCAAAATGCTCCATACGTAGTTTACGCAGACTTTGAATCACTTATTGTTCCTTATGAAGGGCCGGCGCCACAGAACTTCCTAAAACACCTTTGTGAGTAATCATCAGATTTGTTCATTTGCCTTCATTGTTGTCAGGTCGGATGGCGCCCATTCAGCACCAGAATTGTATAGAGGACCAGATCTGCAGAATACTTCTTAGAACGCATGCAGAAAGTGCGTAATGACTGTTATAATAATCTAAATTATCTGAAATCAAAAATGACGCCCGAAGACCAACAACAGTATGACTCAGCCCACATTGTTGGATTTGCGGTTTGGGAACTAATGTCTAACAGTGGGGAAAACCAATCCGACAGTAAGAGACCATGATCACATTAGTGGAAAGTTCAGAGGAGCAGCGCACAGTAAATGCAATCTTCAACTAAAGTTTGAACCAAAGACATGGAAGCTGCCTATTTTCTTTCACAACTTGCGAGGTTACGACTTCACCTAAAATGCAAGCAGTAACCGACGCCTTAGGGTAACATGCATTGCACAGTCATCCGAAAAGTACATGTGTTTCACTTTAAATAACATGTCTTTTTAGACTCTATGCAACACCTGATAGGATCATTAGAGTCACTAGCTATGTCCTTAAAGTCCTGCCCAATAACGGAAAAATTTATTTTGACCCAACCTTGTTAGAAAGGGCGTTTACCCTTATGAGTACATGAACAGTTGGGAAAGGTTTGACGAAGATACACTTCCTCCTAAAGGCGCGTTCTTTCTAGTCTTAGAGGAAAGGACATTCAGTGATTCCGATTACCGCATGCTCAAGATGCGTGGCAGAAGTTAGAGTGTAAAACGATGGGAGACTATCATGATTCATACTTGATGGCGATACATTTTTGTTGGCGGACGTCTTTGAAAATTATAAAAAGACCTGCATGAAACTTTACAGCCTGGATCCCGTCATTACATTTCTGCGCCCGGGATGAGCTGGGATGCTTTCTTAAAGTTTACGGGAGTACAGATTGATTTATTGTCTGATTTACCATGATTCAGATGATTGAAAACGGATTGCGTGGAGGAATTAGTATGGCGTCGCACCATTACGTAAAGCAAACAACAAATACTTGGACGACTATGATCCAAGTAAAAGGTCTAACTATCTCATGTATTTAAGATCAAACAATCTGTAGGATGGGCAATGGCGCAACCCACTTCCATTACGTAACTTTTAAAATGCACACAGGCGACAATTTTAAAAAAAATTCAAAGAGCATTAAAGTGGTTGAGCAGTTTAAGGCCTGATCAACAGCGGGTTTTTATTCTAGAAGTTGACTTAGAATATCCTCAGGAATCCATGACCTGCATAATGACACCCATTAGCAGCAGAAGTCTAAAGATGGCGAAAACAGAGCCGCCCTAAACTTGTGCCTAATGTCGGACAAAAGAATTATGTCTGTCATTACAGACTTCTACAATTTTATTTAAGACATGGTTGAAGTTGACAGCTGTTTTATCGTATAATTGCTTTTGATCAAGAACAGTTCATGAAACCATACATCATGAAGAACACTAATCTCAGAACTAAATCCACAGATGCTTCAGAAAAAGACTTTTTCAAGCTGATGAAAAAACAGCTGTTTCGGAAAGGACTATGGAGAACCCGCACAAGCGCAAAGAAGTTAGATTTGTCACCAGAGAAAACGAAGCAATTAAGCTGACTTCTAAACCTAATTATCAGGACTTTCAGAAGATTTCATGATCAGCTTTTTGCATAATGATGAAAAAAAAGAAAGTCAAATTGGACAAACCTGTTTTTATTGGGTTTACTGTTTTAGAATTATCAAAACTTTTGATGTTAGAATTTCTTTACGACTACTTTAAACCCTTGTATCCGGAGTCCAGAGTACTTTACCAGATACAGACAATTTTGTTATAGATATCCCTACTGAAGATATCTATAAAAGACAATGGAATTAGAAGTAGCTAAAGGGGATGCAGGATGGTACGACACATCTGATTATCCTAAAGATTTGCCTTTGCATTCAATTACTAACAAGAAAGGTTTTAGGAAAGATGAAGGATGAATTATCTGGGAGGGTGATCAAGGAGTTTGTTGGGTTAAGGTCAAAAATTGTACAGTATTTCGAGCCAGGAGAAAACTATCAAAAAAGCAAAGGGAATATCTCGCAGTGTTGTGCAGTCGAGCATATCGCATGAAAACTATAAAGAAGCGTTGTTCAATAAACATACTTTTCATCATGACAACGTAAAACTACGATCTAATCTACATGAGATCAACACAAAATGTTGTAACAAAGAAGTCATTAGATAGAACAAACACTAAACGGTGTTTGTTAATCCAGAGTTTTCATATGCAATCGGGCATTGGAGAACAGCATAATTATATATCTTCTTCGTCCGCGGGTTCATATTTTTCCCCAAATTTATCTATAAGCTCAATCGCATCATTATCCAATTCAGACAAAATTTTTCTCATGTTTGCTTGACGTGCTCGAATTTTTTTTTTAATTTTTTCAAGATATTTTATCCCATTTTTTGATAGTCAAAATTTGGGATTTTGGGTTGTAGGTGATCTGGATGCATTTCCCTGTACTGATGAATCCCCGCAAATGTTTCCTTAATAGCAGAAACATATCATATGATTCTCGTATTAATTCCAAGGTCTTTTCATTTATCATTCTTGCATCATTCTGAGCTTCCTTCTCCATTTTAGAAATTTAAAAATATTTACGTAAATCAGTTAAAGCGGAACTGTGTCTGGTGGGATTTTTGTAGTTCTTCCTTCACAAAAGATCTTTGAGGAGCTGGTTGTTTTGTTGTGTCAGTTTCTCGTAATAATACACGGGCGGATTCCCTTTTTACAAATTCTTTTTATTTCATTTCGGATCAACACTCCAAACTGGATCTGTTGCCCTGATGCGAGTGTCCCTTCTGCTTCCCCCGGTAAATAAAGGTACCTTACTTTCAAGCCAAATGGTAATAGTTTGCTGGGTTTTACTGGAGTCTTCAGCAACATTATTGTTTGTTTTTTGATTGCTTGTACTGGTTTTAGACCTTTAAATTCTTCATTATTCATTGCACGTAGAACTGAGGGCAGTCTTCTAACCCATTCTGTGTTGTGAGAATTGTCAATCAGCTCTCTGTGATACTGGTAGGAGAAAAGCCTTTCAGATAACTGTTTGTTAAAGTTTTCAACCAAAGCCTGTGATCTGTGAACTCCGGAATGCCTCTTTTAATGGAACTCTATGTTTTAACAATAATTGATTCACTTGGCCTTTAAATTCTTTTCCATCATCGACTTGAATCATGCGAGGGTAAGTTAAAGGACCTCATTGGTTTTATCAGTTGTATGGCAACAGCAACAGCAGAAGCACTCTTTTTGTTAATGGTTCTGCACTTTGTATCTTGAAGCTATTCAATGACTGTGAGTGCGTACCCTTTAAAATTTTTTTTTGGCTAATCGTATCATGGGTAAATATAGAAGATCCATTTGATGGGTGTCGTTCGGTATTGTATTCACAAAGTGTGGTCTCTGTATTCGTCTAGGCGCTGGTAATTTAAATTTGCCAAATCGCTTGTTTAATAACAATTCCTTTGCTGTTTTTTCACTGACTCCAATGCTTGGCTTAGCTTTTTGATTGCTGTTATTCCCTTCCAATATCCTTTTGGCGAATAATAAATTTGTTCATTTTTTATTCAGCCAATATTATGTGCAACAAAATACACAATGGTCATACCAAAGAAACAAACGCGATTTCTTGCATCTTTTTTTTTTTCTGATGGTTGATAAAAGTCACTGAATTTTGGTGGGGGCAATGTCTCGATTGGTTTGCCTGTTACAAGATAATGTTCTTTTATCGCTTGATCAACATTTTTAAAAGGTAAGCTGCATGTCCCTGTTTTTTCAGTTTGTTATTAAAAAATCTAACTGCTCAATCTCCCGCTTTTCATAGGCGTCTTGTGCTGCGGCTAGTTGCTCCATAGCTTTGTTATGTCTTTTTCTCTCGCCGTCATCCCGCAGTTTACTAAATGCATAATTATTCCGCTAAAAGCAAGCGCATTCACTATCTGCGCCGCCTATCATCATTTTGAGTTGAAGCCATTTTATAAAGGTATTTTTTTTTTAATTTTACTATTGATACTGTCAGGAATTATTCCTTGCTTAACTAGAAAATCTTTCGTAGCAAAATGAAGCTGTAATACAGCAATTAGCTTTGCTGAATCCTCAAAGTCTAGCTTGCCAAGATCTGCCGGTTTTATTTTTAACAGGCTTTTACCAAGCATTGTGTATCCTACACTTAGGCCTCCAATAACAGCAGAATGGCATCAAGGTTGGTAACAGTTTTTTTCGGTGCTCATTTTTAAAAATAAAATAATTTATAATTAAAAAAAAACATGAACAGCGATGATTCCCTTTCAGCTACAGGACAGCCTAAACCTTCCTGAACTTAGTTACAAATGATCAAATTGATGACCAAGCTATTATGCCAAAAAGGAAAGGCTGTATTCTTTGGCAGCATGTGGAAAAACAAAACGTTCCTCGGAAAATGAATTCAGCATAGAACAAATTCAACAGATGTTGCCACAAGACATTGTAAAGTATCACAACAGGTATGAAGCGCAACTGGGGTCAAGAATGGCAAAAAGCGTCGGGCCAAACGGCTCTTAGTTTGTACACTAAAAATAGTTTAGTAGATTTGCGCCTATTGATTCTGAACAAGACCCTTTATGTATGATTTAACGCAGGATCCAGTTTTAGCAAAGTTTTTTTTAGAGGGCTCTAGGATGTGATTTTGTATTACAGATTTGGAACATTATTGTCGGGCCCCTAATCATGGGAATTAATTACTTTTAATCATATAGATTTTGTTTCCCTTCAAAATGACCGAGCCCGAAAATCAGCAGAATCAGAAAACATTGAATCCGGTGGGGGAAAGCAACCATAAAAAGCCCCGGGCGTGTTGCAGCAGGAAAAAGATTAGCAGAGTGGAACAAACAAAAAAAATTAAAGGCACAAGCACAGAATGAAAAAGGGCCCGAAACCGCAGGCCCGTTGTTTCAATGCCGGCTATAAAACGCCAGAACAAGTTGATTCAAGGCCTACAACAACATGGTTGCCTACACCCCCCAAAGTCTTCATATTTTTTTTAAAGCAATTGTCATTTTTGGTGGCATGCTGCTGGGGGGGGATATTATGGTTATAAAATATATAAAAAAAAGACAACAAAAAAACCCAAAGCAGTCCAAACAATCTCAACCACTAAATACAAAAGCCGAACACAAAAGCATGCCAGAACCACCAAAAACAAAAGATCTTTTGGGTCCATTTCAGATGCAACAATACTTTAAGAACTTAATAAATAATTATAAGTTGACTTGAATAAGAACTTGGGGATAAATTAAAGGATGACTTAATTACAATCTTGAGGTGACTTAAGTTAAAACTTAAGGGGACTTGATCAAGAACTTATTAAAAAACTTGAGGAGACTTGATTAAGAACTTAATTAAAGAACTTGTGGTGACTTGATTAAAAAACTTAACTAAGAACTTGAGGTGACTTAAGGTGACTTGATCAAGAACTTATTAAGAACTTGAGGAGACTTTATTAAGAATTAATTAAAGAAAATGTGGTGACTTGATTAAAAACTTAACTAAGAACTTGAGGTGACTTAATTAAGAACTTAGAGGTTACTTAATTAAGAACTTAGAACGACTTGATAGCGACTTGAAAAAGACCCATGGCGACTTGATGAAACGTAAAATAAAAACACAAACCATGTTACATTCTTTTTCCTTGGGGAGACAACTCCTCTTCTCTTATTCTAAAAGGGTGCTTTTCCTTTGCCTTCAATTATTGGCTTACAAAAATTTCAGAGCTGGGGGCGACGCATTTGTCACTTTACTAGTAGGCGGCCAACCAACACAAATCACCCGTGGTCAAATTAACACAAAATTACATGGCCAGGGCAGCAACGCGTGCCGCCGCACAACAATTAAATGCTTCACGCTTCATGCTTCACGGTCCCGCAAATGGGCTCTCCCATTTCTCTCCGCATTCACTTCGCGGGATGCAGTCCCCAGTTGCTTCCCTTGCCGTGCTCTCAGTGATCCAAAATCTAAATTTAGCCCCCTAAGAGTATGCCTGCGGAGTTTCCACAATTAAATTTGGCCCTCCCCGCCCTCAAGTAATATTTTCACATTTTATGTATTAAAAGCAGCATTTTTATATTCAATCTAATAAAGTATTTAAAATAAATTTTATTAAAAAGTAGTGACTAAAAAGTAAGGTAAGATGCACTTTGTTAATTAGCTTTTAATTTTGTTTTACAAAAATAAAAAAACAACTTTACACTAGGCAACTAGACACCATAGAATTGTAAAGCTTTCTGTGTGCCGGGTATATATATAAATCTTAAAATAAATAACGTTGAGAATATGCCTGCGGTAGTTTTATATTCTTGTTTGTCATGGTATTGCAAAAGTCTAAATTTGGCCCTCTCCCCTGCCCTCAGTGATCTCTTCCTATTTCGTGTTTCGTTTGTCTGGGTCACTGGCGCGGCTATAAACGCCCGCAAACCACAATGTGTTGTCTAGGTCACTGGCGAGGCTATAAACGCCCGCAAACCACAATGTGTTGTGTTGTCTGGTCACTGGCGTGGCTATGAACGCCCGTAAACCAAAATCTGGAAGAGTCACTAAAAGGGGGTTAGGGGACTGCCCCAAATTAGAAACATAGCGAGCAGGCAACCAAGTATGAAAGTATACTACTGTTGGAGGCATATTCTCAAAACCCTTCACATCTGGCCGTGTTATATGTGACCCTCTGGGTCTGGCTTGGGGCCCTAGGGCGCCATAGGGTCTCAAGTGAGATCCAGAAGTGATCAATAATGCGGCCAAATGCGAAGAGTTTTGCATTTTTTATTGAAAACGATCAAAAAATATAGGATTAAGCAAAAACTAAAATCTGAAAAGTTTAGTAAATTAGTATTGAAAACGGATAATCCTACACAGTATGTATGTTTGTAAAAAAATCGTTATTTTTTGGTTTATTGAAAAAATGTGTGATGGATTATCATTTTTAATTCATTGTTAAAGTGTTACTTGTCAGAGAACAGGGAAATGTTTATTCTAGCTTTTACTGCCCGAAATTTATTGAGGGCAGTAAAAGCTAGAATGAACATTTCCCTGTTCTCTTGGAAAATCATAAAAAGAGCATCACCATACAGCAATGTTTCAAAAAGGTGCAACCTATGTTTAACTGAAAAATGGTTAATACTATGCAAACCATACTTAGCAACTTTAAACACCAAAACAGAAATAGTAAACAACTGCAGGCATAAATGGAAATCGTTGTTAGTGAACACACCAAAACAAAAACCTGAAAGCGCTCAAAAAACACGTGCAGCCAACCCGCACGTGCAAACAACCGCAAACGGGAGCCCACACGCTATATAACATCGGCGGTGGGCAAACCAGAAATCATCCTGATGACAGCGCAACACGCTTGAAACAAATTTGTAGAGAGTTTTAGTATTCCGTTTTAATACTTGTTTTAACAATATATATATATATATATATATATATATATATATATATATATATATATAATATATATATATATATATATATATATATTATATATATATATATATGTGTGTGTGTGTGTGTGTGTTGTGTGTGTGTGTGTGTGTGTGTGTGTGTGTGTGTGTGTGTGTAGATGATTTTTTGTTTGTTTGTTGGTTGTTGTTTTCTTGGTCATTGGGAGTGTTGTTAGCGCCTCTCATCATGAA
Organism: Conus ventricosus; assembly: GCA_018398815.1. Lineage (NCBI taxonomy): Eukaryota > Metazoa > Mollusca > Gastropoda > Neogastropoda > Conidae > Conus > Conus ventricosus. The sequence goes on along the minus strand of JAFLJL010000776.1, from coordinate 17,144 downwards.
TCGCCTATCTATCTTTTGCCGTGTTAATGCTATTATTGTTGCCTTTTTTCCTGTGGCACCATACGCACCACCTACTGTCCTATGTCTTGAATATTTGCCTCCTATTGTTACATTTACCCATTTATTCCCCATTGTAACCCCCCCCCCCCCCCCCCCCCCACCCCCCACCCCCCCCCCCCCCCCCCCCCACCCCCCCCCCCCCCCCCCCCCCCCCCCCCCTACCCCCCCCCACCCCCCCCCCCCCCCCCCGTGTTTTGGGCTTATTTGGCGTGTGGATGTGGGCGTGCGTGGTTGTTGTGCGCGCCCGCGCAACTTGTTTGTGTGTGTGATGTGGAGTGTGTGTGCTGTGTGTGTGGTTTTGCCCAGCGGGGCAAGTGCTTTTTCTTTCTCGTGTGTGTGTGTGTGGGGGGTGGGGGGGGGGGGGGAGCCTTGCAGCTCTTAGCTGCGTCTGGGACGTGGGTTTTCTCTCAGGGTTCTCCCGTTTCTCCCTTGCTCACCCCTTGGTGCTTGGGTAGGGCAAACCTACCCTTGGGTCAGATTGGGTCGGGTGCTTTAGGCGGAGACCCCCTTCTTCCCCCCTACCCCTCACGGACCCTCCCCGTTCATTTAAAAGGCGGTGTCGTGTTTATTGTATTTCTTAGGTATTGTGCTTTCCTATTGTTCTTTTTATTCATATGCAATCACAACCACTACATACGAGCACACCCTCCCCCTCCCACTCACCTAATTCACCCCGCCGCTTCCTCTCTTCATTTTCCACGCTTCCTCTACTTCCTTTGTTTCTCTCTCTGTCTCTACCTTAGCTTTCTCCCTCCCCCCCCTACTCTCTCTCTCTCGCTCTCGTCTCTCTCTCTCTCTCTCTCTCTCTCTCTCTCTTTCTCTGGGGGGGGGGGGGGCGGGGGGTGGGGGGGAGGGTCTGGAAAACTTGTGATCTCAGTGGTGAAGGCACACTGCTAATGCGAATCCGTAATTAAAGGATAATTTATGCTGTTAATGGGACGTCACTTTCGCCCCTCTGTCTTGGTCCTGTACGAGCTCCTGAGTGTCTTTGCCCTTGTGGATACCAGGATTGTCCGCATGCGCTGCGGATGCTTTGTGCCCATTTTTGTGGGATTTATGTGGAATAGTGCAGAAAACAGAGCCGCCTCTTTCGCACAGATGACATTTGAATGGTTCCGGCCGTTTTGTTTGTAGCAGGACGGTTGTTCCTCGTTTAGGGTTGCCTCCTCACTGTACTTGTTTTGGCGGGGGATTTGTTTTTTTATGTGCAATGTGGCGATGTTCGAGCAATACCCTGGGCCAACCAAGAGCAGTCGGCGGACAGTCCCGCCGTCAGCAGTGGACCGGGGCGAAGAACCAGCACCGGGACAAATATGAAAGGCGCCTCATCCAGCACGCAAACTGTTACGTCATCTCCGGTTTAGAACCTACCTTAATGGATGGCATGGCCATGCTTCAAACTCACTCAAACGAAGTTTGTTGAGAGATGAAGGCCGAGATGAAAGAATTCCGTGACAATTTTGCTGCCCTACCATGGTGAGGTTGAATCCCTCGAAGGAGGAGCGGTGAGGGACCTTCAACTTGAGGAACGCAGACCCTTACGCAAACCAACGACAACCTGTATGAAGAGGAAATCCAGGACTTGGAGAGGAAGATCGACGACCTGGTGGGACCGCGGTCGATAGCGGAAACAACGTATCTTCTATGGACTTTCCCGCAAAGACAGGAGACACCGCAAGACTGTGAACGTATTGTGAAGGACCGCCTTAAAAGATAAAAAACTTGAAATAGCTGGTTGACTATAGAATTCGACCGCGTTCATCGCCTCAACTCCAAGCAGGTACTACCACAGTTATTGGGACGCAGCACCTTATTTCAAGGACAAGGAAAAAATTCCAAAGGCAAAACAGACACTGAAGACATATTCAGGGTGTTTTTGGCACGAGAGGACCCTTCTCGGTTCCGGTGTGCGGACATATGAAGAACAGCTTACCTTCATCTGAAGAAAAGCACCCCGTGGTGAGGGAAAGCGTGGTCCCACTAGGGGGTTACGACCATCTCCTTGTTTGAGGGTAAAAGGTACGCATAGTCGATGGACAAAATCTCGTGAAATTCAATAGGGGGGTGGCCCCTGCCCGCAATGACCCCGGTGCACGTGCAACTGAACTGTACGATCGAGTTAACAGTCCCGTGCAGAACGGGAAAATGAGCCGACAGAAAGCGATGTCGTCTGCTGTGAAAGAAGCCTTGAAGACAGTGTTGGCACTAAGTTGTCGGGGGTTTTGACAAAGACGGGGGTTCAAATGGGACACGGACGAAAAGAACTGTTGTTTAATAATCCTCCATGGCCTGTTTTGATAATGATTGTTTTTCTGATTGTTGTACTAACATCATGATGCATTAAAACTTATTTGTGCCACTGATGTCATAAGCCGAGTGAGAAGGATGTACATTGCTACAATGAATTAGTAACATTGATTTGTTCCTAATGATGTTTAACGAATAGAGAAGGTAGTGTGAAATTGTATCAAAAGACACGAAGTGATATTAGCTGTGGAAAGTGACTATTTTGCGAGAGTGTACATGATCCGAATGGATGGCCCACACCACCAAATAATGTTTTATGCATGGATATTGTTCATCGATATGTTCTAAGTCACACCGACTTGAATGGAGTAATCGTACCAGTTATTTATTTTTACACTGGAATGTTAATGGACTTTCTTTCAAATAGTTAATCTAGAAGGAATTTCTATATTACTATTCCAATTTCGACATTATTTGTCTTGTTGAAAGTTTGTTTTAGAGAATCTGACTCTTAATATTATTCTCCAATATACTAGCTTTTATGAAGCCAGGCATAAAACTTTCAAATCAAGGGAGACGATCTCGGGGGTATTAATGTGTTTGTTAGAAATGGAGCTAGTGCTTTCCGTCATGAGATCAAGGTAGATAATCCCAATGTACTTTTGCCTCCTGATGACAAGAATTTGTACTTGATTATCAGAGAATGTTTAGTAGGTGTGTTCGTATGTGCCCCCTGAAGGCTCGCACTTTTTATCCCACTCTTAGATACTTGACAACGGCATTAATTCAATTGAAGAGTGTGTTATTGTTGAACTGTTATACTTGAATATGGCAATTGGGCACTGTGATCTCTCCGGTGATTTAAACAGAGAAACTTGCAAATTTTTCTCTGCTATATTTTACCATGGACGATGAATTTGCGTACTAGTATTTGAAAGTTGACTTGCGTTTTTTTTAATAGAAAATCAGACCTGACCAGGTACTGAATAATACGGAAAAAATTGTTGAAACCTTGAATATGTGCACTACTCTTGGTTTTTATATCATTAATGGTCTGTATGTAATGGAGACTTGATGGAAAGTATGAAGTTTAGTGTCTCAGTCACTGGAAACAGTGTTAATGAGTATTTCTTGCTTTCTTAATGTAATTGTTCTCCGTTGTCTCTGTAGTGTAGTTAGTAGTTTCAGAGAGCGTAGAATCTGATCACTACCACTTGAATTTCATTTAAATGTGGTTAAGAAGCTTCCTTTTCTTCTGGAGTTGAATATGTAGGGAATAAAGTATGATTGGAAAAGTGTGTTGTGGAATAGTGATGTAACACAAGTATTATTTGGAATTGCAATGCATACCTACTGAAGTGGTTAGCTTACTTAATTATGCGTGTTTTAATATAGATCGAGCATCATGGACTTCCCATATACGACGTCCAATGAAGCTCTGAATGCTTTTTGTTGAGACAGTTTGAAACTTATGGAGCTTGTTTGACGAAATAGAAACGAATATATATTGGTATAATTTAAACTAAAAGTTGAGTGACTGGTGTGATTCAAGAATGTTTAAAATCAATGTAAGTGGAAAAAAAAAAAAAAGCGAAACGTTTATTGAAAAGTTTTTTCGGTTGCCAAACGAAAGATCCAACCGATAGTGACCGCTTACGGTGTAGCCGAGATGGAGATATAGAATCTTTTACAGCCGAAAAAGAAAAGGAACATAATGATTTACTACTGGATTAAGATAACTGGGGTCAATAAATAATCAAAAAAAGAATTCTGGTGGAGAACATGCATAGAATTTCTGGGGTTTAAAAGAAAGCAAGCTTAATAATTTACCAAATAGATGACTGGTCTGTACACTTTTAAAGTCTGCTGCTTGAAAGAGGAATATTGTAACAGAAGCAAAGAAAAAATATGCGGGTTATGTCAATAGAATCGACAACGAACAAGAGGAAAAAAATGCTTACATGGAATCGCCCTATATCTAGGGAAGAAAAATAAGAAGAAAAGAAGTAGTGTTAGCCATTAAGAAAAATTAAAAAGAATGGCAAAGTCTGCCGGGGACCCCCGACGAGGTTATCGGGGGGAAATGGAAAATGTTAACAATAGTGGGGAGAGCCAGTTGTTGGGATTTTTTCGTTTCAAGCTATTTGTAATCAGTTATTTGACATAGGGTGTTTTTTCTCGGCGGAAAATGGACAAAAACCATTTGTAGTCCCCTTTATTTAAAAAAGAAATCCAAATGCATCCTAGCAATCTACAGACAGGCATTTATCTTTATGTGATTCAAGAGTAGCAAAGATTTAATTGCACTATAATAAACAACCGTTCTCTGGAATGGGATTTTGAAGAGCAAAAAAAACCTACAGGTGAAACATCAAGCAGATTTAAAAAAGTGGTTATTCCACTATCGATATATAGTTCACGATGGTAGCCTTATTTACAAATAACTATTTTTTATGAATCGTAAACTTTAATGTAGCTTTCATTGTTTTGAGGAACGAAAGGGGGAGAAAGCTGTTTGACTCTTCGAAACAGAAATTTACTGTGGGGATATCTCTTTTAAAAATGGGAATAAACAGGTAGCTTTTTCGGTGTATTAATTGCATGTACATAAACGTTTTACATGTGAATTCGATTTCCTGGAGATAAATTGAACAGATACATCAACTGTACACGGGGAGTGAACTACAAGGTGTTATTACCAGTCTGTATTGTTTCATATTTCATTAATGAAACTGGGCATTAAAAGTAAATCAGATGTTGGAGAAAGGTCAAGGTTCACATTATGATTTTTTCTGAATTATTCATTTGGTTATTCGCAGTGGATGTAGTCTGTTGTCTGAAAAACCGGTTGTTGGATTGACAGGAAGCAGTTTAATGTCTACACCGCCGCTGCCTCAAGAACTTCATTTGATATAACATTGACCAAAAAGCAATGTATTGTGGTGTTTAGAAAAAGGTGGGGATATTAAAATTTTGCCTGGACTGCTGATTCCCGTCGGAAGGGTATAGTAAAGTAAAGGGGTAAGACGTGTTTTGTCGGCGCCTCCGCACGAAATGGCACGTGAGTTGCACTTCTCCGGATTCGCCCAGGCGGAAGTGAATAAGATGTGCCACGGTTCAGACTACACGGGGGCAAATCCGAGGTGAAGATTATCCCATACGCAGCCGTTTTTTTTTGTCCATGAATGGAAGAACAAGAAGAAGACACAAGAAGAAGAACTTTTCTTAACAAAGAGAAATAATTCATTCAGTCACGTCCATAACGCGAGAGTCGGACTGTTTCACAGAACATAGTGTGCGGAAGGATGTTGTATTTTGCGTACTCACGCCAACGGGTAAAGCCGTCGTTCGCTCGGTGTTCGTGTTCAAATTTAGTCACTCTCATTACTATGGGCCCCAAAAACGTCAACTTCTGGAGAACGGAACCAGAACAATAAAGAACCAACAATGTGTCAAGTCAAGTAAGTGAAAGCCCTACTACAGGAAAGCCGATTCACCCTTCGCACCAGAAGAGGAACATGCTTCATGAGGATGGTATGTATTAGTAGAGAACGTTCGTCAAGTGGGTTAGCGAAAAATTGCAGATCAACAAAACACAAAAATAACTGACTTTGCCAGCCCAGCTGTGGTCTACAGCGACGAAAAAAAGGCAGGTGATGGTTGCTCAAAAGGAAAATCTAGAGAACAGTGACCTGTTAGTTACCGCCACCCTACGTACGTCTGGAAAAAGTGGTATTATGGAGGTGGAGTAGAAGGACAAACGGAAAAGGAAAGTATACACAAATACGAAAATTAAAAGGGTATTGTCAGCAAATGTTTGTTTGAAAGTAGAAAAGAAAAAATTCATTCCTACGGGAAAAAGACAGAATTACTGGAGAAGAATGCCTCTGAGAGTGTTTAACAGTTGAAGGTCGATTCATTGGAGATGGGAAAAAGATCAAGGCAAGAGAAGGAGCTTTCGAAATACGTTTAGGCAATCACACGAAAGGGACAAACTTAAAATAATCAAATTGCCTGGATGATTCTCAAGAAAGAGACGCCAGACAGAAGAGACGGAAATACGGAGTACTACACTTGTACAGAAAACGCTTGGCGTCTCTTCTTTCAACCTGCCCACTTCAGTGTCCGCACAGAGTTGGAAAAAGTTTAGTTGCAAGGAAAAACAGACCGGTTATCATCAGGTTTACACAAACAGAAAAAATCAAATCCGAAATATTTAGGGCAGAGGAAAAAAACTTGAGGAATGAAAATGCAAGATCTACATAAACGAGACCTCACCAAACTGAACACGCCAAAAGACTTATTGCAGATGATGAGGGCACCCTGTGTTGTTTCTGCCTGTCTTTCCAAGGTGAAATTATACTGCAAAGCTGACCGACCACAATACTCTGAACGTATGAATAAGAAGACGGAGACATGGGGAAAACAAGCGACTGGGCTTTTGCTCGATCCGACAAGCCCTCACCAAAGAGGCTCGGGGCCACAGGCCGGACGGGGGACCCGGGGGACGCGGTTCGTGGCAGCCCTGGAGGAGGGGGAGCGGTCGGGCCAGAAAGGGGACGACGGAGAGGGGACGATGGAGAGGACATGCGGGGATCAAACGTCTATTGTCTACCCGGGGAAGGGTTATTCACCGCCCATCTTACACGACCAAGGCCACCGTTTGTGAAGAAAGGGACAGTCGAATCGACTTCTGTGGACAAACAGACCGTGATGAAGACAGGACAGACGAGTGTGGCAAAGTGCAGGGGGGGTCTGGTTTAGCTCTGGAGACTGTCAGATTTGTGTCGCCCAGTGCTTACCGTGGGACTGTGTGCCAGTGTTACTGTGGATGACGGCTGTCGTGCCACCGTGTTACTGTGCGATACTGTGTCGCCCAGTGTTACTGTGATACGGTGTCGCCCAGATGTTACTTGAGGATACTGTGTCGCTCCCAGTGTTTACCGTGGAGACTGTGTCGCCCAGTGTTACCTGTGGGATACAGTGTCGCCCAGACGAACAGCCAACTGTGGAGGGATTATATCGGAAAGCTGGAATGACACGGAGGATTACGTGGAATTCGTTAATGTAAGTGGAATCCTCTCATAAAAGATGTGCATCCAAAGATAAGTAAGGTATGACTCTCCCCTCCCGCTACCCCGCCCCGAATCCCACCCTTCCCCACTCTTTTTTTCGTGTATCGTTTTGTTCTTTTTTTTGTTTGTTGTTTGTTTTTTTTGTTTTTTTTTTTGGCATTGCACCTTGTCTTTCACAGTAATGGGGAGTGAATTGCAAAATTCAAAGCCCATAGATCAAAAGGAATTTCCTGATCCCTCAGAATTTTGTTGACATAAATAGGCATCTCTCTCTCTCTCTCTCTCATCTCTCTCCTCTCTCTCTCTCTTGGAGCGCACGCGCGCGGCGCGCACGAGGGACTTAACATTCTCTCTCTCCTCTCTCTCTCTCGCTCTCTCCTCTCTCTCTCTCTCTCTCTCTCTCTTCTCCACCTCTCTCCCCTCTCTCTCTCCCTCCTCAACTCTCTTCTCTCTCTCTCTCTCTCTCTCTGCTCTCTTCTCTCTCTCTCTCTTACTTCTCTCTCACCTCTCTCTCTTCAACTCGTCCCTGATAAACGGCCTGGAGGATTCTGTATGTTTACTCCCTCGCACCAAGGTGCCAAAATAGTTAACCTTTTATCATTTTTTTTTCACGATAATGTTACTTTTGTTTCTCATGTTTTAAGTGATGTTGTGGCAGTTGCTTATATGTCTTGTAATCTATCGCCAACACGCCATACGGAACACGGGTGTGACATCAATATACACGCCGTGAGGCCAAATCTCTGACTCTAACCTGTAGACTGTGGGGACTTTCTGACTAGGCCTGTTATTTCATGGTTGAATATGCGTTCAAAGCTTTTTGACATACTTGTACATAGTCATATATTTCCATTTTGGAGTTTAATTACACGAGCAGTACGCGCGGCGCGCGCATGCGAGCGTGTTGTGTCTGTGTGCGTGTGGTGTGGGGGGGGGGGGGGGGGGGGGGGGGGAGGGGGGCTGCGCGCGCGCGCGTACTTACATTGCTGTGTTATTCTTTCTCTCTTTTTCTTTTTTTTTTCTACAACTTCCCTCCCCGCCCCCCTCTCCTCTCTCTCCCCTCCCTCCCTCCCCCCCCCCCCCCCCCTTTACTCTCTCTTGCTATCCATGAACTTTGACATATGGTTGATGTGATGTGGGATGCCACGTGTTTTTTCCCCCTCTTCTTTGGGCCAAACTGTTGTTGAGAAAATGATGTGACGATGTGCAAAGGAGGATGGTTTGTTTTTGGGCATGGGCGGATGGCTTTTGGGGTTTTTGGTTATGTTGCAGGGGACGAGGCCCTAAGTATGGTGCTCAGGTTCACAGCATTTGTAGGGCACATCAGATAAATTGTTGGTGAATGAGGTGGTGGGGGGAGGAGGGGGACAGGGGAGGGGGGGGGGGAGGAGGACTTCACTTTTTGAAACAGATTTGGTATTGTGTGGGTCACTGTGCGTTTTTTTTTTTTTTTTTTTTTTTGTTTTTTTTTTTTAAGGCTGTTGTGGATGCTTTTGGTCGGATGTGCTCTTGTTTCCTGTGTCCAACGGCCATTCGCGCGCTGTGCAGCAGCGCGCGTGGGTGCCCGCCCAGCGTTTGCACATTTGCACATTTGCACATGCACACAAGACTATCTCTCTTCTATCTCTCTCTTCTCTCTCTCTTCTCTATCTCTCTCTCTCTTCTCTGCATCAGCCCTTGACACATTTGATTAGACATGATGGACATGTTATGATACATTGAGCCCCCCCCCACCCCTCCCTGTTTTGACCAGGAAACTGTGTTTATGGAATTTCTGACGATCCTACAAAAAGAAAAAAGTTTTTTTTTTTTTTTTCCCCCTTTTCAGGAATGACCCCTTTGGGGTTTTTGGCATATTGCAAACGTTGCTTAAAACACAGACTTGGAGACATTAAGTAGTACTTAAAGGTTCACAGCATTTGTGAGTATATCCAAAGAATTATTTGGCATAAAATTAAGGGGGTGGGTGATTTCACTTTTCTTTTGCGGGATATGGTTATCATTGGCCTTTTTGACTTTGTATTTGTCACACTACAAACTGCTAGGGTTGAACGTTGAATTGAGTGTTGCGCTTATATTCGTATTGCGCGGCGCTGTGCGCGCACACCCACCCCCACACAACACACACGCGGCAACGCTCGCACACCCACAAACACACACACACCACACCACACACACACACACACACACATCACACACCACCACACACACGCACCAAACGCACGCACCATGTCTGTCTGTCGGTCGGTCTGCCTGTCTGTTGCTCTGCCTTTTCTCCTTCCTGCTGTACTTCCTACTCCCTTTTTCATTTGCCAACAATTGGATAATCATCGGTTGTTGCCATAATTTTTTGCACATCAAGAGCGTTGGTTGTTTTTCTTGTTTTTTTTTCTGTTTTCTTTTCCTCTATAAAACCTCAGACAGAATGTGATCACATTGCTGGTACTTATTTCATATGTGGTTATTGAACGTAATCCGAGCTTACATTTCTGGAGGTGATGGTTGTTGTTCTGGTGGGCAATGTATTGTTATGATCATACTGTAAACATGACCTTGCAAAACAAGGGCATTTTAGACATGTTGTAAATATTCACGCCCCCTTTTTTTGTTTTTGGGGGGGCGGGGGGGAGGGGGGGGGGGGGGGGGGGGGTGGGGGGAGGGGGTAGTCCAATCCAGAGGGTAGTAACCGGGAGGGCAAGATGGTTTGCGACGTTTGTGCACATTATGTGTGATTTTCACCGTTTGGACCTTAATGACATGGTCACAAAACAATGTGTGTTCTTACCGTCTGCTGTCTGTTCTATCTCTCTCTGCTTTTTCTTTTCTCTCTCTCTCTCTCTCATCTCTTCTCTCTTCCTCTCCTCTCTCTCTTCCTCTCTCTCTCTCTCTCTAATCTCTTCTCTCTCTCGCTCTCGATCTCGCTCTGTATCACCCTACAAGTGTTTGGATTCCTATAGATGCAATTAAGCTTGTTTACCGTTCTCGTTTTCCTCGTGAAATGGACACATTCCTGTATACAAAGCCGGCACCAAAACCAGGTGCAACGTTTGCCATGATGTACAAAGCAAGTAAATGTTTCCGTTGTGTATGATAAATGCTTAATTTAATAAGCTCTGAAATGGACCTGCAAAATTCTGAGACTTTGTAATGGTATGAGTTCTAAGTCTCGTAGGGGATTGTGAATGCTCTCATTAGTAGAATCGAACTCTTGGTATAGTAGGAGATTGTAACTCTTATGGATGTTGTATCATGAATTATTGTTATCATTATTAATTTTGTTTGTTTTCTTTTGACATGCTCGCAAGTGTTTTTCACATCCCTAATTGACTCTGCCTTTTATTCTTGCATGAGTTTATTGTGTCTAGAACTCGTACACGTACCGAACTGCTTTAGCTTTTGGGACGTTGTTTGGTGGAGGGTGGAGGGGGTAGGAGGGGGAGGTGTGCGGGGGGGGGGGGGGGGGGGGGTATATAGTCAGACGGAAAATTTCAAGTAAAGACTAGAAGACCCTCTCTCAGGTGAACTGTTTTTTTTGCTGTGCCGAGTGTAAAAATGGCCAAACGTTTCGGTCCCTCCCCGCCTTTTTTTAGTTTCATCCTGGAACTCCCCCTCCTTCTCCATCCTCCCTTCTCTATCTCTCCTCTCTCTCCCTTTTCTCTCTCTCTCCTCTCTCTCTCTCTCTCTCTCTCTCTCTCTCCCCCTCTCTTCTCTCTTTCTCATCACTTTGTGCGCTTTCCCCCCCCCTCCTCCCCCTGATGTAGAATCGTATGGGATCCAGTATGGAATGTAGTTCATTCTAAAATATTTATACACAAAAGTTTGGGCGTTTTGACATACATAGGGACAGGTTATCACCATAAATGATTATATTATATATTTTTACTTTTTTTATGGGTCAAAAGTCCTATCTGAAAGAAAGAATTAATTTTGTTACTTATAGACTAGCGAATGTGTTAATGAGATGTTTATCGAAAATTCTGTCGGTTCCAATTTGTATGTTTACAAACACGTGCGCACGCTCGCGGCGTGCGCGGGCAGTTGTGGTGCGCGCGTGGCGACACACACACAGCGCATTTCTCTCCTCTCCATCTCTTCCCATCCAACCCCCCCTTAACTCTCTCTCATTCTCTTCCTTTATTTTCATGTAATACTGATCAGCTTTTATTCAAAACTACTTGAATGGGGGCTGGGATAGAGGGTGAGGAGGGATTTGGGGCTGATTTAGACAGCGATAGGTGCGGAAGTTTTTTGTTTTTTTTGTTTTTTTTGTTTTTTATTTAATAGGGGATGAGTGAAATGACTGTGGTCTCTTCAACGAAACTTGCTTCTACGTTGTACACGTGAAGCACCATCTTTGACGTCATTTCTATATTTTTTGTGTTGGGCGATCCGGATGGAGGATTATGGAACAGCACTCTCAAGTCGGTTCTTTGCGTGCGAGCACGTGTTTTTTGTAGCATACGTTTTTGCGTATATTGTTTCTATTGTGGCATTTTCGGCTTTAAACTGTTTAGGGCTGGGGTACTGTTATTGTTGCTATTTGTATGTTGTTTGTGCTGGCAAGTGTGTGTGTGAAGGATGTGTGTGAACGTGGGAACAATGGGGAAAGGAAGATGGTCAGGACAAGTTCTGTCACTCTCCCTAGTTTTTTTTGGAGGTGCCACTGAGCGGTGGGCAAACTATGTCTTGTTTAAATATGTACAGTTGCTGATGTGGGACAAAGTGGTAATATGGTTGTAATCGCTAATGGTATAGTGATATAATGTGTCATAGCCAAATGGACACGGTACTAATTCTTATCGGGGTTTTACGCAAGCCATGATTACGATGACGTTTTTCAATGCAGTGCTGTTGGAAAGTATGGTCCTTTATGTTGTCCATAGTTACATTGAATGGATTCCTGTTGGTTGCTTTTATTATCCTGTGGCATTTGTTGGTCTTTTATGTTAGGTTTTTGACTTTAAGGAAAAACACCCTGGATAAGGTAGGTAACAAGGCATACATGTAACAATTTCATCTTTTAAAACTGTCAAGGTCTAGGGAATTATCATGAAGAAGAGATGTCATGCTTCCAATACTAAATTAGAAAAAAATCTATAATCTATATATTCGCCTACTAGATTCTACATTTTGAAAATAGGTCTCCTGAAAAGTGTATAAGAGGCGGAATAGGGGTATGACTGCTTTTTCTCCTCATACAGATTAATGCTCGAGAGTAGTAGCAATTTTATTTAATAATTAATTTCGAATTAAAATAAAATAAGGTGGAAACGGACTGCAGGGTAACTTTATCAGCATATTATTTACAACAAATGAAATGGTACTGTTGCGAGTAAGTGTATATGGACCAAACAAAGACGACCCATCATTCTATGACGAACTCACAAATACGATTAAAATGTACAAAAATGGATAACGGTATTGTGGTGGGGGATTTTATTTTGGTACTAGAACAGAATTGTGTTACAAATTATAAACCTTATAAATAACCCAAAAAGCTATTAATAAGAGGAGTGGAGGGTATGATACAGATTTGTCATAGAGATATATGGGAGAGAAAACATACCAGGATTGTAGGAGAAACACTTGGCGTTTAGACTACCCACTTACAACAAGTAGGGAGACTTCTTCATTCTGTTGGAATATATAATGGGTATTTTGAAGATACTGACTTTTTACCAGGCTATAGATTCTGATTCCTTTCATTAATTACACTAAAACTCAATTCGAAAGGAGATAAAAACACAAAACTCTTTGGAAATTTAATTAATCTCTACTAAAAGTTAAAGATTATGTAGACGGAAATATAACAATCTAATAAAGAAATAACAGAGGAATACACAGATAATGATGAGGGGCTGATAATTATTGCTGACAATAGCAAGTGAATACCAGTCGAACGTAAAGCTCAGTACCTAAACTAACTGTGTTGATAGGTCTTTCTTGATTATTATCTAATGAAAGATAAGAGTTTAAAAATCCCTCCAGTATGCACAATTAAAAAAAGAGATTCACAATGTAAAGAAAGAAAAACAAGCCTTATGCAAACTATCAAAGATATTGAGAGTAAAGAACTTAAAATCAGAGGAGGTATGAGACAATTGTAGAGGTAATAGAGAATTAATATTACTAAGAGAAAAAGGTCATGAATGGGTTCTTACTAAGATCAAAACGCAAGTGGGTGGACAGATGGGGAAAAGGTTGTAAATGATTTCGGCAGTTTAGAAAAGCGTTATACTTCTAGCAAACAAATAGTAAAACTACTGGATGGAAAGGTAATACACAGGACATACGAAGCATAAAAGTTACAGTAAAACACTTATATGAAGTTCTATACGAAAAGACCAACTGTTGTAAATGCTATTGTTGAAGATTTGGTGAATAAGGTTACGAACTTACAGAAGAACAGGGACTAAATCATTAAAAGTTGAAATATCAATAGAAGAAGCTGGGATTGCATTGAAAAATATTGAAGACGGGAAAAAGCCCTGGGTCGGAGGGTTTGGAGCTGATGTTTCCTTCAAATGTTTTTCGGGGAACAATTGGTTGTGTATGTAACCGAGCTCTAAATGAAAGTTCTGAGAGGCGCAACTATCAACATACCCAGAAAGAAGAGTATTTTAATTTGTATATCCCTAATGTGAAGGAAAACCAAATGAATATGTAAAACTACCGCGAGGACCTATTTACTTTGTAAACATTATATACAAACATTGGCTATCTTGTATTGCTAATAGGATTAAAAAAAGTTCTTCCATCACGGATTAGTGATTGACCTGGGACAGGATTTGTCCCAAACTGATATATAGGTAGTAAACATTAGGTTTATTTATGACCATATATACACCATCTCAACATAAACAATATCCAGGGGATGCTAATTATTTAGACTTCGAAAAGGCGTTCGACTCGTTAGATTGGGATTTCATGCACAAAGTGCTAGAGGCTGTAGGCTTAGGTAAAGACATATGTAAATGGATAGAAGTTTTCTACAAAAACATTAAGTCTACTGTTATCGTAAATGGCCAAACTTTCATCATGGTTCGCAATAGAAAGGGGTTGTAGGCAAGGAGATCCAGTCTCGCCATATATCTTCGTTTTGTGTGTGCAGAAATATTATCCGTAATGATCAAAGAAGAAAATAGTATTGAAGGTATACAAATCGGGGAGAAAAGAACACAAGATATCACAATTTGCCGATGACACTCAACTGATGAACACAGGGAATAAGAAATCATTCGAAAAATCTATCGAGATTCTTGATAGGTTTGGGAAAGCATCGGGTTATTCTTAAACAAAGAGAAAACACAAGTAATTTGGCTTGGAAGACAAAAGCATAGTGAAATAAGATATATGGAACACTTAAAGATGATCTGGAATCCAAAAGAATTCAAAATATTAGGAATTTGGTTTACTCAGGACTTGTCACGACCGACCCCTGGAGGTCTGCCCTGACAGGATCGGTCTAGGTGGGAGTGAAGGGAGTGACTGACCTCACACGCTCCGCAAGAGACCACACAATAAAGATTACGATACAACACCCATTTATTCACACCAGCAAAATAAACATTCCAACACACGCACCATGCACGATCACAATAAAGCACTCAAACGCACACAACATGCACAATCACGATCAAGCACTCCAATGCACACAACATGCACAATCACGATCAAGCACTCCAACGCACACAACATGCACAATCGCAATCAAGCACTCCCACACCCACAACATGCATGATTATAAATAAATATTTCGCCATACGACGTACACGATCACAATTACAGCACTCCAGCACGTATGACATACACAATTATAAAGGAATATTCCCAGTATCAACCCTTTCTCACACCACGGAGTGCGTCCACATCCCTGCCCCTGTCAAGTCCGCAGGGAGCACCCTGTCGCACTAGGTGCTCGAGCCGGGTTGGTTCTCGCAGGGAGTCGCCCAAAGCGACACCCTCGACTCCCAAGCGGGCAGTGAAGAGCGTGCCCCGGGGGGGGGGGGGGGGGGGGGGGAACGTAGCTGTTACTGGATGTCCTGGACGGGGGTCCAGGCCGGCCAGTCGAGGACGGCGGGCCCCCCTAGCAGTCCACGGTCCCGACCAAGGCGTGGCCTCGACCAGCGCGTGGCACCATCTCGTCCGTGGTCTCAGCCAGAACGTGGCCTCGACCAGCACGTGGCACCATCCAGTTCGTGCTCCAGGTGAAGCCCCCGGGAGGGGGGAGGACGTAGCTGGGAGGAGAGTCGGAGAGGAGGAAAAGAAGAAGGAAGGAGGAAGGAAGAAGGAAGGAAGAAGGGTAGAGAATAGTAAAAAACCCTTTATTCTGGGCCACCTTCGCCCTCAAACCAGTTTTCGGGCGAAAGTGGCCCAGAATAAAGGTTTTACTGTTCTCTGACAAGTAAGACTTCAAACTATGTTTTCCTAATCATTTTCGCGCAGACAGTCATTTTCAATACCATCATTTTTGCAGAGACAGTCACCAAACTAAAACTTGGCTGAGACACTGCGTTTCACAAATACGTCGCGCACACACACACACACACACACACACACCACACACACACACACACACACGCAATACACGCACGCACGTATGCACACACATACAAACACACACACATGCAGAGAGAGAGACAGACAGCAGACAGACAGATATACAGACAGACAGACAGACAGACAGACAGGCAGACAGACAGGCAGACAGAGACAGACTCACAGAGAGAGAGGCACACACAGACGGACATACATGTTGTCAATTGCGCACACACACACACACACACACACACACACACACACACACACACACACACACACACTCACACCACACATGGGCACAGACAGACACTCATACACGCGCGCGCGCGCGCCTCACACCCGCTGTCAAACTGAGAGGCCAAAATCAATACTGCTGCCCCGCTCCTCCCCTCACCCCACTCCCTCACGCCGGGCTTGCGCATTGCAATATATTACATCAGCTTTTTCTCTGCCGCTGAGGGCGCTGTTTAAAGCGCTCACATGACCGTTTCCAACACCGGTTTCATCATTCTTCTACTGACTTCCGGACTTGCAAGGACGCTTTTACTTCGCTGTGTATGTGCTTGGTGTCTTATTCTAAAAAATGGCTACCCGTTTCACTGAAGAGCAGGCTCTCGCCATTGAACACCACAAGTTTTACCATACTTGCATGTCAGAGTATTTGTTGAAAAAGAACGGGGTGAAGCATGTTCGTTTACCGCTGAAACGAAAAGAAGTATTGCTTTCCTAGAAGGAACAGAAAAGAAAAAAGGGAACCGACTGCTTTGGAAATGGACGACTATCTTAAAGGTTTGTTGGTTCAAGGAAATGAAAACGTTGAAGGCAATATTGCTGAACAAAATATAGCAGTTTTAATATGTGTTTGACTATCGATGAGATGGTTCCTTATTTAATAAATGGTGCTGCATTGTTGAAAGTTGGCCAAAGCAAAACAATCCATCACGCGTTGATTGTTGGGCGTTGGCTTGAGACAGCCCAAGTCATGTTTAAAAAACAAAAAAACGCATCAAACATGGCGTTTATTTCTTAAGACGCAGGTGAACATGGTCTGATTGTATGCTAGGAAACTCATTCAACTTTCTGTGTGTTTTTATAACTATCCTAAATTCCACAAGTAGGAATCATATAAATGAACTGTGTAGCAAACGCCAACCATTATTAAACTATGAATGATGCTTTTGGGTTCCTTTTAGGCCATAAACCCTAGAAATATGTCCGCAC
>JAFLJL010000775.1:30000-32500 GCA_018398815.1 Conus ventricosus | reverse complement strand
CTGTTCCCATACTGCCGAGTACGTTGAAGGACCAGCAAGATGACAGAAAACAAGACAGTCCGTTCGTTCGTCAACTTTGAAATTACAACAGCGATTTGCCCCCAATGCCGTACACACTTCATTACAAGAGCGTGAAGCGCGTCAACTAAAACATGTGTAGGATAGGAAACGAAAGCCTACGCTGGTTCCGCGACTGAGCTATTGCTGTCGCCAGAAGGGAGATGGGCCGGGGGGGGGGGGGGGGGGGGGGGCTTAGTGGGTGGTATCCAACGCATGCCCATTCAGAACAGGCAGCATTGAACAGCACCATGTCCTGATACTGATTCAACACTCCGCAGCAGCGCGGCGTCTCCTCTGACGAACAGCATGAAGACAGTCTCATACTGATGACCTTCTGCGGGCTGTTGATAAACATGGCGGCGACGGGATGAGTGTAGGCGTTCTGCGTCTGATGGAGCCGGACGAAGCAGCTTAGGAATAACACTATTGAGGGGGCATTGATGAGGCTTAGGAATAACACTACTCAGGGGGCATTGATGAAGCTTAGGAATAACACTACTGAGGGGGCATTGATGAGGCTTAGGAATAACACTACTCAGGGGGCATTGATGAAGCTTAGGAATAACACTACTGAGGGGGCATTGATGAGGCTTAGGAATAACACTACTGAGGAGGCATTGATGAGGCTTAGGAATAACACTACTGAGGGGGCATTGATGAAGCTTAGAATAACACTACTGAGGGGGCATTGATGAGGCTTAGGAATAACACTACTGAGGGGGCATTGATGAGGCTTATGAATAAAACTACTGAGGGGGCATTGATGAAGCTTAGGAATAACACTATTGAGGGGGCATTGATGAGGCTTAGGAATAACACTACTGAGGAGGCATTGATGAGGCTTAGGAATAACACTACTGAGGAGGCATTGATGAGGCTTAGGAATAACACTACTGAGGGGGCATTGATGAGGCTTAGGAATAACACTACTGAGGAGGCATTGATGAGGCTTAGGAATAACACTACTGAGGGGGCATTGATGAGGCTTAGGAATAACACTACTGAGGGGGCATTGATGAGGCTTAGGAATAAAACTATTGAGGGGACATTGATGAGGCTTAGGAATAACACTACTGAGGGGGCATTGATGAGGCTTAGGAATAACACTACTAAGGGGGCATTGATGAGGGGTAGGAATAACACTACTGAGGGGGCACTAATGAGGAGTAGGAATAACACTACTGAGGGGGCATTAATGAGGCTTAGAAATAACACTACTGAGGGGGCATTAATGAGGAGTAGGAATAACACTACTGAGGGGGCATTAATGAGGAGTAGGAATAACACTACTGAGGGGGCATTAATGAGGAGTAGGAATAACACTACTGAGGGGGCATTAATGAGGAGTAGGAATAACACTACTGAGGGGGCATTAATGAGGAGTAGGAATAACACTACTGAGGGGGTATTGATGAGGCTTAGGCATAACACTACTGAGGGGGCATTGATGAGGGGTAGGAATAACACTACTGAGGGGGCATTGATGAGGGGTCGGAATAACACTACTGAGGAGGTATTGATGAGGCTTAGGAATAACACTACTGAGGGGGCATTGATGAGGGGTAGGCATAACACTACTGAGGGGGCATTGATGAGGCTTAGGAATAACACTACTGAGGGGGCATTGATGAGGCTTAGGAATAACACTACTGAGGGGGCATTGATGAGGCTTAGGAATAACACTACTGAGGGGGCATTGATGAGGCTTAGGAATAACACTATTGAGGGGACATTGATGAGGCTTAGGAATAACACTACTGAGGGGGCATTGATGAGGGTAGGAATAACACTACTGAGGGGGCATTGATGAGGCTTAGGAATAACACTACTGAGGGGGCATTGATGAGGCTTAGGAATAACACTACTGAGGGGGCATTGATGAGGCTTAGGCATAACACTACTGAGGGGGCATTGATGAAGCTTAGGAATAACACTACTGAGGGGGCATTGATGAGGCTTAGGAATAACACTACTGAGGGGGCATTGATGAGGCTTAGGCATAACACTACTGAGGGGGCATTGATGAGGGGTCGGAATAACACTACTGAGGGGGCATTGATGAGGGTAGGAATAACACTACTGAGGAGGCATTGATGAGGAGTAGGAATAACACTACTGAGGGGGCATTGATGAGGGGTAGGAATAACACTACTGAGGGGGCATTGATGAGGCTTAGGAATAACACTACTGAGGGGGCATTGATGAGGCTTAGGAATAACACTACTGAGGAGGCATTGATGAGGGGTAGGAATAACACTACTGAGGGGGCATTGATGAGGGGTAGGAATAACACTACTGAGGGGGCATTGATGAGGGGTAGGAATAACACTACTGAGGGGGCATTGATGAGGGGTAGGAATAACACTACTGAGGGGGCATTGATGAGGGGTAGGAATAACACTACTGAGGGGGCATTGATGAGGCTTAGGAATAACACTAC
>JAFLJL010000775.1:22500-25000 GCA_018398815.1 Conus ventricosus | reverse complement strand
GGCAAACGCATTAAAAAGAATAATGAAATGTTTCACACACACACACACACACACACACACACACATATATACACAAACACACACACGCACGCACACGCACACACACACACATACACAACCACACACACACACACACACACACACACACACACACACACACACACACACACACACGCACGCACGCACGCACGCACGCACGCACGCACACACACACACATACACGAACATACACATACACGCGCGCGCGCGCGCGCATGCACACACAGAGATTATAACATAAACACGTAATATATACACACACAAACACACATAAGCACACTCACACACACGAGTACAATCAAACACACACACACACACACACAACACACACACACACACACACACACACACACACACACACACACACACACACATATATATACACAAACACACACACGCACGCACACGCACACACACACACACATACACATACACACACACACACACACGCAAGCACGCACGCACGCACGCACCCACGCACGCACGCACGCACGCACGCACACACACACACACATACACGAACATACACATACACGCGCGCGCGCGCATGCACACACAGAGATTATAACATAAACACGTAAATATACACACACAAACACACATAAGCACACTCACACACACGAGTACAATCAAACACACACACACACACACACACACACACCACACACACACACACACACACACACACACACACCACACACACACACACACACACACACACACACACACCACACACACACACACACACACACACACCACACACACACCACACATACACACACACACACACACACACACACACACACACACACCACATGCACACACACAAAACCACACACACACACACACACTTTCTTAACGAGGAGAGAGGGAAGGGGCCTCACTGTAATATGCACTACGATTTTGAACTTTTGATTACAATTTGTTTTTACAGTAATAACCAGTGACCATTTTTGTCTTCTTCTTTATTTCTTTCTTTATCTATTTTGCACGCTGAAATCCCAAACACCTCTTTTGATTTTTTTGTTCCAGCGCCACAACCGTTTCGCGAATGTGCTTTCATCCTCTCGTCTGCCACAAGGGAAGGGAGAGTACTCTTGTCTTCGGATCAAGGTCCATCGAGAACCAGGAGGTCGGAAGCACCGACTAATGAGGTGTCGTTTTAGGTCACCGCCTTCTTCATCAAGACCGCCGAGCGAGGCTGAACTTACTATGGTTTATTTAACAGCGTGAGAGAGAGAGAGAGAGAGAGAGAGAGAGAAATTTGCCTTCTTTTTTTTCTCTCCCTTCCTCTCTCATTCCGCGGTCGACTGGATTATACACTTGGATCAATCTCTCTCTCTCTCTCTCTCTCTCTCTCTCTCTCTCTCTCTCTCTCTCTCTCTCTCCTCTCTCCACACACACACACACACAACACACACACACACACACACACACACATCCGAACAGTGTGATATGGCGTGCATGACCAGAAATGCACAACGGATTGAAATAAATTAACACTACAATTCCCATGTGTCTGCGGAAACAAAATTGTCTACTAAGCGCGTCATGCAATTCCAAAGAACGAAAATCGGCTGCATGCGAACCTCTAATACAGTAACGCACGACTCCAGCAGATAACACGTCGAAAAACCAAAGCCAGACAGTAATCAAACCTGCCACCCGTAAGCGTAGTAATGGAATGGAAATAATTAGTTGAAAAATAAACCAAACTTTACACTGAATGCGCCGATAGGAAAATTACTTTGATTTGGACCCATTGAATGCTGTAGGAAACAACTAAAACTGTAAACACCATGGATAACATCAACAACAACAACAAAATCAGTAAAGAAACGAACAGATTGCAAGTTATTGCAACACTTTCTTTCCTGCTTGCATTTTTGCCGGCCGAAGATCCTTTGGAATTAAAATGATCAAGTTGATCCAAATCAAGCAATGTGGGGTAAAACAAAACAAGAATAGCAACAACAAAGAAAAAAAAAAGGGTAGTCAAATAAGCGTGTGGTAGGTATTACGTTCATTTCTGACGGAAACCCACACGCCCCGGACCACCCGATTACCTTTAGTTTGACGCTATATATAAAGCCGTCTAAGTGAAATGTTTTTCAAATATAAGTAAAAGATAAATACAAATAAAAGATTAAAAAAAATATTTTCTTTTTGCCAAATTAATATGCTCTTTTTACTTAATATTTGATGTAACAAATTATATGCTATGATCTTTTAATATTTATTGATCTTATTAAAGGCTGTTTACAGTTTCTTTTTCAGTTTTTAACTAAATAAATGAAACATGAGAGGATAGGGGAAATCCGATTCGCCGATGAGCAGCTATTAATAGATAAAACCGTTGTGAATCATTGAGTGAAAATGTGCATCCAATAATCGTTCACAACAACAGCCCCTACCCCACCCTCAAAATCATTTTTCTCCTGAATCTTATTAAAAAAGAAAT
>JAFLJL010000775.1:2500-17500 GCA_018398815.1 Conus ventricosus | reverse complement strand
CACTCAGCTTATTGCTGGGATTAATTAAATATATGTCATCATCCGCCCATATAAACCTTCTATCATTATATGCTTTGTTCCATTTAAGTGTTGGGCAGAAAATTACTATATGATCAAAATTATAACGATAAACTGTTTGTAATAGGTCGAGGACAAATATTGTTTTTCCACAGCCAGTTTGCCCACAAATCATTGAACAATGAGGGGATTTTATCATAAAGTTTAACATCGGCATTGACACAAAAGTTGTCTGCTCCATAGTTTTATAACAGAATTTAATCTAATCCAGTTATTATTTTTATCATACTCTCCGTCAAAACTTGTTCAGTATAATAAAACCCTATGAGGCCTAAATGTGTAAGATTAATCCAATTCAGTTCTGTAAGATTGTTTCTATTTAAGTCAACATTGATTTTGTTGCTTGTTGTTATGATCTTAATATCCTCACCATTGTGAAGAACGACGATGGTAACATTAAGGCGTTTAACGTCTAAGTTTTGCCAGCTAATATTAATTCCTTTTATAAGGACGTCACTAACGCCCACAACCCCATCCCTCTCCACATCTTTAAAGACAGAAATTTCAAATATCATTGTGAACGTGTCTCCTAATTTTCTGCTTGGAAAGAACTGTAATTTTGTAGAAGCTTTCTTTAAAACCGTTTCTCTTCTGTGGAGGATGTACTGTTTTTTCCCATACGGCGTTATTTCAATTTCTTTCCGACTATTGTCGTCCGGCATAAGACTTACATGTAAAGGGCCAGAGTTGAATGCTTTTCTGAAACTTTTTTGACGGCTAAAAAATGTAAATGGGCTTATGAATTCAAATTTTATGTCCCATTCTAAATATGGTTCTAAGTGCCATTTGAGGTCAGGTTTTCGAACTATTTTATATTCATACTGGCCAGCATTATTTGCTTCTACATTGCGCAGTTGCTCTAGTTTAGGAAACTTTTTGTTGTCGCCAACCTCTTTGCGTTTATAATCACCATCTTTAGTGTACTCAAACCCATACAAAGTGCCTATCTCACCGTTCTGTTCAAAGTCTGTAACGTCTGCAAGGTCTTTTAATTCTAAAGTTATACACCTCACAGGCGCTAATGTAACTCCTGATTCATCTGGCCCACGCGACATTTTTTAGTACAACTTATTATTTTATTTCCAAAACAATGTGCAGGTTATCACATTTTAAACTTTCCCCCGCTTGGTCTTTGTTTTTTTATATGAAATGATCCGACCCTCCCACAAACTAATCTTTTAAAACTGTAAATTAGGGAATTGTAATAATTTCATAATCGCAATATGCAGCTTCCCTGATGGAAAGCTCTTAAAAACATTTGGGCCTTCCATCATATAAGTTTTCATCAGTGCTCAGCTCATCCAAATGAACATTAAAGTAATGAATGTAATGCAAGATCGAGGGATTTTCCCCCTATAATAGTTTTGTTTGGTGTAACTCTAAATCTTTTGATTGTCAGCTGCAAACCCCTAACATTTTAGCTATCTCTTTATCAAAATTAGTAACCGCTTCTTCTTCAGACTTGAATGTTAACATTGTTTTTAGATTTGCATTGTTAAGTTTGAGGGTAATGTCGAAGTTACTCATTGCTTTTTTTAGTGAGCAAAACCCCGTAAAACCATCAGGTATTGTTAACTGGCTAACTTTGGCCCCTGTTTTGTCAACTTTTAGAATTTTATTATTATTCTTCGATTCACTTATATTAAACCATACAACTTTGTAAAAAATTTCATGAATCGCAACCATTTTTGCTTCTGCAATCGTTATCAATAGCAGGTTCTAAAAACGAAGGAGGGTCTTGGGTTGTTATTGTTACAAACATTTTTAAACGAAATAAAAAGAGTGCTTCAATATACGGCGAAAAAATATTCTGTTGGACCGCACTACAATCTTAAAAATATAACAACTATACCTCGACATTTCTGTGACTCAGTCTGACACTTTCAAGTAAAGGTGATTTACTCCATTAAACAGTATCTTAACCCCCCTTTTAAAAAAAGACTACATCCCGAAAGTGTGGTTTAGTCATCCGATGCAGTTTTTCAGAACCCAGTTAAACTTTGCTGTGTTTTGTGCATCAACTGGTGTGGAGTGTCATATGCTGATCACTTAAATCATCCTGATCCTTTGGTGAGGTCGTTTTTATAGATTTCATTTCTATTACACCTCAGACGTATTTTGACTGAACTGCAAGCCCATTACAAATTGACAAACCGTTTAATCCATTCAGAAACAGAATAGACATGAAGGCTTTTGAAAGGATCTGTAAGAATTCAATATTAAGGCTAAGACAGACTTTAGACAAAATTTTGGATCTTAATCATGGTCTAGGCACCCCTTTTTTTGGGGCGTGCACAGAAAGTATAACTATGACTGGAATCCTCCTTACCAATCTTTCTCTTCAGGCACAGCGTTCACCTCGGGTCATAGAGCAAGAGCATAAAACAGCATGGACAACATTATATTAGACACTTCTAAGGGCCTAATTTAAAGCGGGAATAGAACAATAAACGACTCTGTTCGTACTTACGTTTGGTGTTTGCTAGGTTCGCAAGCACAAACGAGATCGAGCATAACTGATCCTTCTACTGGTTTTGATGCACAAAAACAATACTTAGCAAATTTAGAGGACGCCATTAATTCTACAGTTGATTTACCTTAAAGTATTAAAAGGTACCAAAATGTTTTACAATACGCAAGATCGAAAGTAGACTTTGCTGTTGGCACTGGTTTATACATGCGCCTTCTGACCTCAGACTCCAGATGGGAACAATAATAAACTACAATAATGAAATCCTTGTGGCAGGCAATGAACAGAAGGTCGGAAAAAACGAAATAAATTCTGAGCCAGTAATATTGCAAGCAGTAAAAAAACAAGATGACCCCCCAAGAATAAGTCATCCAATCCCCGTGGCCCAAAGCCCGAAGACTGTTGAAGACTACGAAAAAATAACGCCCATGAATATGAAAAGGACAGCACTTGTTCTTGGATTAAACTGGCCTAGGATTACTTGGTCTTTATCTTACAAAAAAGTAACCCAACTATTAAGAGAACTAATGCCCATAAGTGCTCAGCCTTAAAGCCAACGACTTTGCCTGCAGTAGACAAAAGCCAGCTAACAAACCCCCTAATATCCCCGGTAAAGAGTCTATCTTTACCGGCTAATTTTTTTAATAAATTTCCGCAAGAGATCAAGCTGTTTTTTTACCCATGATTTATCAGGCGGTGAGGAGGCATGGTGGTGGAGGCACCGGCCCTTGACCACCGCGCCTGTAATAGCCAAACCATGTACTTATTGCAAATCCTAAGGCTGTTTAACGCTTACTAATGTGACTCCTTGCTCTCTAAACAGTGTTCTTATCTTTCTGCTAGTGTTGTGTTTTCATATAAAATTCTTTGGATAGTTTCTCTTATTCTGCTCACTTGAGTTCGCAATTGTTCTCGGTTAGTAGACAACCTTCTAGTCTTGCTGATCTCTCTTGTTCAAGATTTTTTAGTCTTTGGGGTTATTCTTTCTTTAATATCATGCCCTAAGTTGGCGTCATCAGCCCAACGATTTTTCTTTTTCTCTTTTTATATGCTCATCTAGTTCACCTAGTTTGGCTAAATTGTTTTTAATTCGCCTCTGTGCTTCCAAGCATGATAAAGGGCCGCTATTTCCCGCATAGGCAAGGGGGAATCATTAATTGTTTTTAACGCGGGTTCTTCTAAAAAAAACTGGTTTCTGCTTCTATTGCATTTTTTATTTCATCTGTATTGATTAAAATTTGAAGTTCCATGTTTTTGTATTTGGTAGCTGTTGGAAGTTCTGCAGTGTGTTTGAAGTTTAGCAACTGCATCCCTATCTAATTTTGGTCTAGCAATGCCAAGGCGATTTTGTACGCTCGCAGGGAGTCTTTGTCTAATTGAACCCACGGCTAAAAACTTTAATGGGTCTCGTTTAGTTGTAAGCTGAACGCGTTGTCCTTGGTCGTTTCTTACAAACAAATGGCCATCATCATCTCGTTCAAATCATTTAGGGTCTAAAACTTGGGGAGGTTCAAGGCCAAAATTTTTGGTACAGTGATCTAACATGACTTTCTGTTAATTCACGCCGCATTGAGAGCTCTGAGCGATGCTGTGTCAAAGGAGTCTTTTCCCACTCATGTCGTCTCCAGGATCAAAAACATCATAATCTTCTTCGCCTTCAATGCCTGCCATGTTTTAAATAATTAACTTTTTATTTTTTTTTAAAAAAAAATGTCACAAACATATGGCTCATTCTTGACCCGCATAGAAGACTGAAAGAACCCTTTGGCGTGAAGGGAAATAAGCGGAATATTACTTTTCCAAAATAATCCATCTACTATTGATGCGGATCAATTTTACTATTAAATTTCCGACCTAGGAGCGGATGAAGTGATTGTGCAGGCTCTGCGCGTCTTACTTTCAAAATAAACTCGCTTCAACAACAGACCCAACAGGACAGTTGTACAGAATCTGGGGCGGGCAATCGTTAGAAAATTTCTTTTAAAACTTGAGGGCAAGAAATATTTTCTTTACATAAGCAGACATATTTTTAACCTATTCGATCTATGGCTAAACCGGAACAAAAGGGCTGACCCTTGCGTTTCAAGGAATCGAAAATGAAGAAGCACTAAAACATAGAATAGGCGCCGCAGACGCTAAAGAAGCAAAAGGTTTGTAGCCGTAATTATGCGTATGGAAACCGCTTTTTCATCCCCCCTAGATTTTGAGTTGTTAAAGCGCATGCCCCATACTTTCAAGGAGCATTAAAAGACAGATTGTTCATATGAAACTAATTTTTAAAATGACCACAAATATGTTATTATATCTACAGACACCGAAGCAAAGTACAGCATTTCTGACATCTCGTTAGAGTTTGACATCTTAGCAACCCTAACTTTGCGAGGATGATCCAGCAACAATATCAGTCAAAATTTGCAAATATTACGAAAGAGTGATTCATCATTCTAAATATCCTTAAAAGCAGGGCAGACACATATGGAATTTCAGTTTTAGTGCCACAGCAAGATCGCTTAAAGGTATTTTATTGCTGTGTGAAATGAAGGACCATTCGAAAGACAAACTGAAAATTTTATTAATCCAAAAATAAAAAAGTGCAATGTACAATTGAGGGGAGTCCTAACCAAATCTACGCTGCGGCTTAAACCTTATCAGCATTTTTGATGAATTATAGAAAACTGTTTGGAGGCGGGAGGTGTAGAAATCCAACAGTTGACCTTGTGTCTAAAATCTACATCTTCACAGCGTTAGACTTGATCATTATTTAACAACGAAATACGGTTTATGGATTGACCTAAGGTCAACAGAGGATAATCAGTTACATGGAAGCGGGAGAACTGTCAGAGACATAATAAACATTCAAATTGATAAAGAAAAAGAGGCCGATAAACCACTTAACGTGTATTCGTTTTTAATTTATGATGCGCAGCTGAATATTGAAGATAACAGATTAAAAGATATTTCAATACTAAATTATTTTTTCATTTTTAAAAAAGCATGTCTGTTCAGGTTTATCCAAATTGCCTACAGAGTCGCCAAAAGAAGAGATAATAGAAACCCCTGGCATAAAAACCTTTAGATTAACCAACATTACACAAATGCAACAAAAACTAGAGCAGACCTTTCAAAATACAGCAAAACCAAACGAAGGTATTTTGCTGCCTTTAATGCTGTTACTATGTTAATACTGGAACATCAACTATAAGTGCCTATCAGCAGGGACAAGTGTTGGTCTCTTAGCAACAGGGTTGGTGCACCCGCAGCTTTAACTCTAGGTGTTTGTCTTTAGCTCTCGGTCTGTGTTCATTAGCCGTAGGGTGCTCTAGCAAAAAATAAAAACTAAACTCCAAAAGCACACAGCTATGGTTCAAAATAATAACAGCCTAAACTTAGTTCTTCAAACTGACAATAAATAAAACGCTAGCTGACTCAAACATCACGGACGAAGAATTTAATCGTTTCAGGCCGATTTTGATGACTACAAAAGACAAAAGTTTGATCTTCAAAGAAAGGCGAGGACAAATTTTTCTCAACAGCCAGACCCCGAGCAGAAAAAAAAAGGAAAAGCTTAAAAAAAGTAAACGAAACATTAAACCTGTTCTAAACGCTCACATTAAAAACGCCAAAGGGTGTTTATACTTTAGTTTATGAGTCCAAGCACAAAAAGACCATCGATATTGATTCTGATTAAGAATTTTTTTTAATTTAAATAAATATTTTTAGTTAAAAAAAACTCAGCATGGATAAGATATATGAAGGACCGGACGAATTGTTTGAAGGAAGCTTTAAAGGGAAAAGCGTTTTTTCAAGAGCACTAAATGATATTGAAATTTTGAAGTCATTAAACCAGCAAGCGTACAGGCAAGTGTTGCTCATGCAATTTTTCAAGTTCCAGGGAAACTAACAAAAGACCCCCAGTTAAGTAATGTTAGCTGTTTTAATTGACTATGTAACAAAAAATGAAGAAAACCTAGAAGTCTGGGTCTCGACTAAACAACAGACTATTCTTTCTCATAATGACTTAACACCTGGTTGGGCAGACCACTGCTTACCAGTTTGGGTGTGGCTGCTGAAAAAGCCAAATGAGAGGGTCTGGTTGGTCAGAGGGGGAAGTCTTAGAGATAGATTAAAACAGGCTAAGTAGCGCCAATTGTAGGCAGGTCTTACATTCCACTACCTCCAGCATTAGTTGCAAAAAAAGCAGTTCTAAACATAAAGAATTCAGACAACAAATGTTTCATGTGGTGTGTTCTCGCAAGGCTGCATCACGTCGCAAAAAAAAGCAGAGAGAGTGTCTAACTATCACCCTTACATCAATGATCTTAACTTTAGTGGGGTGTCCTTTCCTGTTAGTGAGACCAAATTGATCAGTTTTAAGAACAAAACAAACCAATAACTGTCATATCTACACATGGGATGAGGAAAACAAATCTACAGCCGATTAAAGTGTCCAAGACAGTCCAAGATTGGGGAGCCAGACAAAAATCTGTTGACTTACTACTAATGTTTTCACTGGCGGGGCTACCGCATTACACATTTTATACGCACAATGAGTAGATATTGGCCCATACTTCAAAAATTGGGCATAAACAAGAATTCTGTAGAAAATGTTTAACAAAATGCCATCCGTTCCAGCCGCGCTTGAACATAAGAAACATTGTATTCGACCCAGTTGACTGTAATACAGAACTAACTACGCCCCCGCCTGGATCTAAAGTTTGTTTTAAGAATTGGAAACGGCTGCAAAATTTCACCATACATTGTTTACGCAGACTTCAAGTCGCATATGTTCCTTTTGAAGGGCCGCGCCACAAAAATTCGAAAAAAAAGTCTTAATGGTAATCATCAGATTTGTTCATTTGCCTTCATTATTGTCAGGGCAGATGGCGTTCTTTCAAAGCCAGAATTATATAGAGGCCTAATGCTGGGAGAATACTTCTTAGAACGCATGCAGCAAGTGCGTAACGCCTGTTCTAATAATCTGAATTTATCTGAAATCATGATGACGCCTGAAGACCAACAACAGTATGACTCAAACCCCTCATTGTTGGATTTGTGGTTTAGCCTCTCATCAGACGCAGTAAGAGACCATGATCACATTAGCGGAAAATCAAAAGGGAGCGGACATAACAAATGCAATCTTCAACTTAAAGTTTGATCTAAAAACATGGAAGCAGCCCTCTTCTTTCTAACTTGCGAGGTTACGACTCTCATCTTATATTGCAAGCAGTAACCAGCCCTTCAGGGTAGCTGCATTGCACAGTCATCAGAAAAGTACATGTGTTTCACTTTAATAACATGTCTTTTTATGACTCTATGCAGCACATGATGGGTTCATTAGAGTCACTAGCTATGTCTTTAAAGTCCTGCCCCAAAAACAGAAGAGTATTTTGACCCAACTCTCGTTAGAAAGGGCGTTTACCCTTTTGATTACATGAACATTGGGAAAGGTTTGACGAAGGGTACACTTCCCCCTAAAGGGCGTTCTTTTTTAGTCTCAGAGGAAAGGACATCAGTGATTTGATTACCCGCATGCTCAAGATGCGTGGCGAAGTTAGATTGTAAAACGATGGGAGACTATCATGATTCATACTTGATGGCTGATACATGTTTGTTGGCGGACGTCTTTGAAAATTATAGAAAGGGCCTGCATGAAAAAATTACAGCCTGGATCCTGCGCATTACATTTCTGCGCCTGGGGTGAGCTGGACGCTTCTTAAAATTTACTGGAGTACAGATTGATTTATGTCTGACCTACCAATGATTCAGATGATTGAAAACGGATTGCGCGGAGGAATTAGTATGGCGTCGCATCATTACTGTAAAGCAAACAACAAATACTTGGACACTATGATCCGAGTAAAAGGTCTAACTATCCATGTATTTAGATGCAAACAATCTGTAGGATGGGCAA
This sequence comes from Conus ventricosus, assembly GCA_018398815.1. NCBI lineage: Eukaryota > Metazoa > Mollusca > Gastropoda > Neogastropoda > Conidae > Conus > Conus ventricosus. Next base: position 9,041 of record JAFLJL010000775.1, on the reverse strand, counting down.
TGGCGCAATCACTTTCCCTTACGCAACTTTAAAATGTACACAGAAGACAATCCAAAAAATATTCAAAAGGCATTAAAGTGGTTGGGCGTTTTGGCGCCTGATCAACAGCGTGGATACATTCTAAAAGTTGACTTAGAATATCCTCATGAACTCCATGACCTGCATATGACTATCCATTAGCAGCAGAAAGCCTAAGATGGCGAAAACAGAACCACCTAAACTTGTGCCCAATCTTCGAGGCAAAAAAAAGTATGTCTGCCATTACAGACTTCTACAATTTTATTTAAACTGGTTTTAAGTTGACAGCAGTTCATCGCATAATTGCTTTTGATCAAGAACAGTTCATGAAACGATACATCATGAAGAACACTGGATCTCAGAACTAAATCCACAGATGCTTCAGAAAAAGACTTTTTCAAGCTGATGAACAACAGCTGTTTCGGAAAGACTATGGAGAATCCGCACAAGCGTAAAGATGTCAGATTGGTCCCCCAAAGAAACGAAGCAATTAAGCTAACTTCAAAACCAAATTTTCAGGACTTCAGAAGATTTCATGATCAGCTTTTTTTGGCATAATGATGAAAAAAAAGAAAGTCAAATTGGACAAACCTGTATTTATTGGGTTTACCGTTTTAGAATTATCAAAGCTTTTAATGTTAGAGTTTCTTTATGACTACTTTAAACCCTTGTATCTAGAGTCCAGAGTACTTTACACAGATACAGATAGTTTTGTTATAGATATCCCTACTGAAGACATCTATAAAGACATGGAAATCGAAGTGGCTAAAGGTCATGCAGGATGGTATGATACATCTGATTACCCTAAAGACTCGCCTTTACATTCAATTACTAACAAGAAGGTTTAGGAAAGATGAAGGATGAATTATCTGGAAAGGTGATTAAGGAGTTTATTGGTTTAAGGTCGAAAATGTACAGTATTTCGAGCCAGGAGAAAATCATTAAGAAAGCAAAGGGAATATCTCGCAGTGTTGTGCAGTCAAACATATCACATGACAACTACAAAGAAGCATTGTTTGGCAATAAGACTTTTTATCATGACAACGTAAAACTACGATCTAATCTACATGAGATCAACACAACTGTTGTAACAAAGAAGTCATTAGATAGAACAAACACAAAACGTGTGTTTGTTAATCCAGAGTTTTCATATGCAATCGGGCATTGGAGAACAGCATAATTATATATCTTCTTCGGGTCCATATTTTTCATCAACTTTATCTAGAAAATCAATCATATCATCTTCCAATTCAGATAAATTTTTTCTCATGTTTGCTTGATGCGCTCGAATTTTTTTTATTATTTCAAGATATTCCTTATCCCATTTTTGATAGTCAAAATTTGGGATTTTAGGCTGTAGGTGATCTGGATGGTTTAGCATGTGTTGCTGAACCCTCACAAGTGTTGCTTTAATAGCACAATTCGTATCATATGTTTCTCGTATTAATTCCAAAGTCTTTTCATTTATCATTCTTGTTTCATTCTGCGCTTCCTTCTGGGCTTTCTTCTGAGCTTCCATTTTAACTCAGATATATTTACGTAAATTAATTAAGCGGAACTGTGTCTGGCGGGATTATCTGCAGTTCTTCTTTCACAAAAGATCTTTGAGGAGCTGGTTGTTTTGTTGTGTCAGTTTCTCGTAAATAATACACGGGCGGATTCATTTTTACAATTCTTTTTATTTCATATGGATCAACACTCCAAACTGGATCGGTTGCCCTGATGCGAGTGTCCCCTTCTGCTTCCCCCGGTAAATAAAGGTACCTTACTTTCAAACCAATGGCAATAGTTTGCCGGATGAAGACTCTCCTTCAACAACATTTATTGTTTTTCTTTTGATTGCTTGTACTGGTTTTAGTCCTTTAAATTCTTCATTATTCATTGCGCGCAAAACTGAGGGCAGTCTTCTAACCCATTCTGTGTTGCGAGAATTGTCAATCAGCTCTCTGTGATACTGGTAGGAGAAAAGCCTTTCAGATAACTGTTTGTTAAAGTTTTCAACTAAAGCCTGTGATCTGTGAACTCCTGGAATGCCTCTTTTAATGGTAACTCTGTGTTTTAACAATAATTGATTCACTTGGCCTTTAAATTCTTTTCCATCATCGACTTGAATCATGCGGGGATAAGTTAGCAGACCTCGTTGGTATATCAGTTGTATGGCAACAGCAACAGCAGAAGCACTCTTTTGTGTTAATGGTTCAGCATCTTTGTATCTTGAAGCCATGTCAATGACTGTGAGTGCGTACTTAAATCTTTTTCGTCTAATCGTATCATGAGGTAAATATAGAAGGTCCATTTGATGGTGTCGTTCGGTATTGTATTCACAAAGTGTGGTCTCTGTATTCGTCTAGGCGCAGGTAAATAAATTTGCCAAATCGCTTGTTTAGATAGCCATTCTTTTGCTGTTTGTTCACTAACTCCCGCTGCTTGGCTTAGCTTTTTAATTGCTGTTATTCCCTTCCAATATCCTTTGGGCGAATAATAGATTTTGTTCATTTTTATTCAGCCAATATTATGCGCAACAAAATACACGACGGTCATGCCAAAGACAATAAACCCGATTTCTTGCATCTTTTGTTTTTCTGATGGATGATAAAAGTCACTGAATTTTGGTGGGGGCAATGTCTCGATTGGTTTGCCTGTTACAAGATAATATTCTTTTATTGCCTGGCCAACATCTTTAAATGTGTAAGCTGCATGTCCCTGTTTTTTCAGTGTGTTATTAATAAAATCTAACTGCTCAATTCTCTGCTTTTCATAGTTATCTTGTGCTGCAGCTAGTTGCTCCACAGCTTTGTTATGTCTTTTCTCCCGCCGTCATCCCGCAGTTTACTAAATGCGTAATTACTTCCGCTAAAGCAAGCGCATTCACCACAGCGCCGCCTATCATCATTACGAGTGAAGCCATTTTTTATAATGTATTTTTTATTTACATATTTATATTCTCTGGAATTATTCCTTGCTTGACTAGAAAATCTTTCGTAGCAAACGAAGCTGCAATAATAGCAATTAGCTTTGCTGAATCCTCAAAGTCTAGTTTGCCAAGATCTGCTGGCTTTATTCTTAACAAGCTTTTACCAAGCATCGTGTATCCTACACTTAGACCTCCAATAACAGCAGAATGGTAAAAAAGATTAGTAACAGTCTTTTCGGCGCTCATTTTAAAAAATAAAATAATTATAATTAATAAAAAACATGAACACCGATGATCTACTAAACCTTCCTGAACTTATGATTACAAATGACCTGGTTGACGACCAAGCTATTATGCCCAAAAAAGAAAGGCTGTATTCTTTGGCAGCATGTGGGAAAACAAAACAGTTCCTCGGAAATGAATTTAGCATAGAACAAATTCAACAGATGACGCCGCAAGACATTATAAAGTATCATAACAGGTATGAAGCGCAACTTGGTTCGAGAATGGTAAAAAGTGTAGGACAAACGGTTCTTAGTTTGTACACTAAACTAGTCAGTAGATTTGCTCCCATTGATTCTGAACAAGACTTTATGTATGATTTAACGCAGGATCCAGTTTTAACAAAGTCATTAGAGTCTCTAGGATGTGATTTATACTACAGATTTGGAACATTGTTATCGCCATTAATCATGGGTTTAATTACATTTAATCATATAGATTTTATTTCCTTCAAAATGACCGAGCCAGAAAATCAGCAGAACCAGAATCAGAAAACACTGAATCAGGTGAAAGTGGTCACTAAAACACCTCATCCTGGATGCATTGCGGCAGGAAAAAAATTAGCTGAGTGGAACAAACAAAAAAAATTACAGTTACAATCACAAAATATAACTCATCATGAAAACATAACACCGCCAACGCCAGAACAAGTTGATTTAATGCCGGCTATAGAAACTCCATATGATTCAAGACCTACAGCGCCAAAGTCTTCATGGAATATTGAACTTAAAACTGTTGCCATTTTTGGCGCCATTGCTGCTGCTGGGGGCAGTTATTACGGTTATAAAATATATAAAGAATGGCAACAAAAACAAAAGCAGCCAAAAAAATCTGAACCACTAAATACAGAAGACAACAGCACGCCAGAACCGCCAACAACAAAAGATCATTTTGATCCATTTAAGATGGAATAATGTTTTAAGAACTTAATTTTAAAATTTTTTTGATAAAAATAGATCATGGCGTATTATAAAATGATGGAGTCAATAAATAAAGACATGGAGTCTATAAAAGACATTTCCATAGACCAGAATTGTAATCAATGCGGTTGCTTAGGATGTAAGAACTTCATTAAGATCTATGCTAACCGATCTCGCGCCAAAGACGCTGAGCAAGACATCCTTAACGATGGCGCGTTTTTTGAGGCGTGTGTGTACTATATTAGACATTTACTATTTAAGATAAAAACATAGATTGTCTTGTTTTTTTGATAATTATAAGATAACTTAAATAAGAACTTGGTTGTACTTAGAGGATGACTTAGTTATGATCTTAGGTTAACTTGGGTAAGAACTTGAGGATGACTTGAGGACAACTTGAGTAAGAACTTAAAAGTGACTTGGGGTGACTTGAGGATGACTTGAGTAAAAACTTAAGGATGACTTAAGGATGACTTGAGGACAACTTAAGGATGACTTGAGGACAACTTGAGGATGACTTGAGGACAACTTGTGTAAGAACTTAGCATGCATTGGGGTGTGCATGCGTGGGGTGGGGTGGGGGTGTGCATGCGTGGGGGGGGTGGGGGTGTGCATGCGTGGGGTGGGTGGGGGTGTGCATGCGTGGGGTGGGGTGGGGGTGTGCATGCGTGGGGTGGGGTGGGGTGTGTGCATGCGTGGGGTAGGACAAAACACACAAACACCAACAAACAAACAAGAAGTGAAACTACTAGGACCACTTCTTGCTTTGTGACTAAACAGGTTGTGTCCCGCGCGCAACCTCAATCAACTAGGCCAAGTGATCACAGTGGGGTCGTTTGGCCTAGTTTGCCGCTGAGCTTTGCAGGCGCGCTTTGTGGGTCAAGTGATCACAGTAGGGTCGTTTGGCCTAGTTTGCCGCTGAGCTTTGCAGGTGCTCCGTGCTGACGTCATTGGCAGCAAACTGCCGCGCTTTGCAGGTCAAGTGATCACAGTGGGGTCGTTTGGCCTAGTTTGCTGCTGTGCTCCCCTTTTCTCAACCAGGCTTGCAACTGGCTTTGGCAGAGTTACAGCAGTAATTGCTGCAGCCGAGCTTTTATGGCGGCTCTAATCGCCAGTAGTAGTACATCCGTCATTGTATATTTGGAGCATTTATATGAAGATAGTGCTGGCCACACACTACTCCTCTCCATACTGGTAGATGTACTAAGGTCTGCCTATCTAATTTGTTTGCCAGAACCTCCGAAAATCGTCATTCTGTTGCATAAGCTCAATGATAGTTTGACGCTTGCTACACAGTTCATTTATACTGATTCCTAGCTTGTGAAATTTAGGATAGTTATAAAAACACACAGAAAGTTGAATAAGTTTTCTAGCATACGAATCAGACATGTTTACCTCCGCCTTAAGAAATGAACACCATGTTTGATGCGTTTTTTGTTTTTTAAACATGGCTTTAGCTGTTTCAAGCCAGCGCCCAACAATCAACGCGTGATGGATTGTTTTTCCTTGGCCAACTTTCAACAATGCAGCGCCATTTTTTAAAAAAGGAACCATCTCATCGATAGTCAAACACGCATTGAAATTGGCTGTATCTTGGTCAACAATATTGCCTTCAACGTTTTCATTTCCTTGAACCAACAAACCTTGAAGATAGTCGTCCATTTCCAAAGCAGTCAGTTCGCTTTTTTCCTTTTCTCCACCTTCTAGGAAAGCAATACTTCTTTTCGGTTTAACTGGTAAAGAACATGCTTCGCCCAGTTCCTTTTTTGACAAATACTGTAACATGCTAGTAAAGTAAACCTTGTGATCTTGAATAGCGAGAGCCTGTTCTTCAGTGCACATGTTAGCCATTTTAAAATACCACAACACAGCACAGTACACAGCACACTAAACGCGTCCTGCTAGTCCGGGAGTCAGTGGGGGAATGTTGGTGTTCCTAGTCATGTGAGCGCCGTAAGCACTGCACTTAATTGTAAACGCCTCGCTGATTGGTCCGCTGTGACATCAGCCCATCGCGTGTCAACGTGGCAGCCTTGACGTAGCAGCCTAGAATGTTCCTGATGCAATCGTTGGCCTGGGAGAGAAGAAACGCAAGGCGTGTTTTATTGATTTTTTGGTTAGAACATAGGGAAACACACAGTTTGTAAACGGGCCTGCTGACTTACTACGTCGTTATAATTGTGTTGTCTTGGTCTTGCAAAAAAGGTGACAGAGTAGTACAGACTGTTTGAGGGAACGCAGACACTATTTATTATAGATGACTGTTCAGCAGAAAGAAACACTTTGTCAAAACTAGCTTTCAGTGGAAGACATGCGGGGATAAGTGTGTGGATTTTATGTCAAAAATATACACAGTATGTATGTTTGTAGCGTTTACTAACAAAAACTAATAAATACCAATTCCTGA
>JAFLJL010000773.1:15000-22500 GCA_018398815.1 Conus ventricosus | reverse complement strand
CGTAAAACACAACGAAACGACTGTACTGTACAGAGTTACCGTAAAACACAACGAAACGACTGTACTGCACAGAGTTACCGAAAACACAACGAAACCACTGGACTGTACAGAGCTACCGAAAACACAAAACCACTGTACTGTACCGAGTACCGAAAACACAAAACCACTGGACTGTACAGAGTTACCGAAAACACAAAACCACTGGACTGTACAGAGTTACCGAAAACACAAAACCACTTGACTGTACATAATTACCGAAAACACAAAACCACTGGACTGTACAGAGTTATCGAAAACACAACGAAACCACTGAACTGTACAGAGTTACCGAAAACACAACGAAACCACTGGACTGTTACAGAGTTACCGAAAACACAACGAAACCACTGTACTGTACAAAGTTACCGAAAACACAACGAAACCATGGACTGTACAGAGTTACCGAAAACACAACGAAACACTGGACTGTACAGAGTTACCGAAACCACAAAACCACTGTACTGTACAGAGTTACCGAAAACACAACGAAACCACTGGACTGTACAAAGTTACCGAAACCCCAAACCAATGGACTGTACAGAGTTACCGAAAACACAACGAAACCATGGACTGTACAGAGTTACCGAAAACACAAAACCACTGGACTGTACAGAGTTACCGAAAACACAAAACCCCTTGATTGTACAGAGTTACCGAAAACACAAAACCACTGGACTGTACATAATTACCGAAAACACAAAACCACTGGACTGTACAGAGTTACAAAAACACAACGAAACCACTGGACTGTACAGAGTTACCGAAAACACAACGAAACCACTGTACTGTACAAAGTTACCGAAAACACAACGAAACCACTGGACTGTACAAAGTTACCGAAAACACAACGAAACCACTGTACTGTACAGAGTTACCGAAAACACAACGAAACCACTGGACTGTACAGAGTTACCGAAAACACAAAACCACTGGACTGTACAGAGTTACCGAAAACACAACGAAACCACTGGACTGTACAAAGTTACCGAAACCCAAACCACTGGACTGTACAGAGTTACCGAAAACACAACGAAACCACTGGACTGTTACAAAGTTACCGAAAACACAAAACCACTGGACTGTACAGAGTAACCGAAAACACAACGAAACCACTGGACTGTACAGAGTTACCGAAAACAAAAAACCCACGATACTGTACAGAGTTACAACAGAACAGAACAGAACAGAACAGAACATACAGACAAATCCAGACTGTAACGGAACAGAAGAGACCCAAGATCAGTCGACTGGGACTATAACAGAGCAGCGCGAAACAGAACAACAGAGACCGAGACGAGAAGTTGACTGGAACGAAAACATAGCAAGACCACTGGACTAGACCATGAATATAACACAACGGAACACAAGAGACTATACAAGACTAGACAACTCTACACAAAAGTCTAGACTGTGATGAAAACAGAAGAGACCCAAAATTACTGGATTGGATTAAAAACAGAACAGTGTAAAATAGAACAAAAGAGATGGAGAAATAGAATGGAACGAAAATACAACAAAACCACTGGACTAGATCATATATAACAGAACAAAAAAGAGACTAGACAAGACTAGACAAACTCTATATAAGAACAGAACAACATTTCTAGATCACGCTATAACATTAAAAAAAATAATAATAAAATAAGAGAGAAAAAAAAAGTTACTCCTCTGCTTTCCGATCTGCACTGGCTTCCGGTTTCCCGTTGAATGGAATATAAGATCTACACACTTTGCTACATCCTTGTGATCTGGGTCAGTACACCATCCTTGCCTGAACGTCTTCCTCGGAATGTCCCTCCGTGTTACACTCCGTTCATGCTGTTCATCCATGCATCTTTGTGTCTACTTGCTTTCTCTCAACGTGGCCCTGGTTTCTGGAATGAACTTTCTTCTTTTTTTTTCTTTTCTGTTCGACATGCTCCGTCACTTTCTACATTCAAATCCAGGCTTAAAAAAACCAACAACTTATGTCTATGCTTGTTCTGTTATGGACTGTTAAGTGTTTGAAAAAAAACAAAAAAACTTTAGGGTCTAAAGAGGCCTTACACTTTGCCTTTTTTTTTTTTCTTGTTCTGGTCTTCTATTTTACAGTGGTTTTTAATCCCGATGTTTTAACACTTTACATTCAAAGTCCTTTCCTTCTTCCTTTCACTGATTTCAAGAACATGACGTCTTTTACTTTTTTACGGTGTAACGTTTGTATTTGAATATAGTGCTGAGTGTACGTTGTGTGCTGATGAATTGGTGGTGAAGTTGTATTCGTGTGCCTGCTTGTGGTGTATGTGTGTGTGTGTGTGTGTGTGTGGTGTGTGTGTGTGTGTGTGTGTGTGTGTGTGTGTGTGTGTGTGTGTATGTGCGCGCGCGCGCGTGTATGTGAAGGGAAAAGAGAGAGAGAAAGTGTTGTGTGTGTGTGTGTGTGTGTGTGTGTGTGTGTGTGTGTGCGTGCGTGCGTGCGTGCGTGCGTGCGTGCGTGCGTGCGTGCGTGCGTGCGTGCGTGCGTGGTGCGTGCGTGCGGGGTCGTGCGTGTGTTGGGGTGTGTGTGTTGTGTGTGTGTAAAGGGAAAAAGGGAGAGAGAAGTGTGTGGTTGTGTGTGTGTGTGCGTGCGTGGTGCAGCATGCATGTTTTGGTGTGTATGTGTGTGCGTGCGTGCATTTTGTGTTTATGCGCGGATGCACGTGTTTTTGCGTGTGTGTTTGTGCGTGCGCGCTAGTGGATGAATGTGCCCCGGCGGCTGCAAAATGCAAGTATGTGGTGTGGTGGGGGGGGGGGGGGGGGGGGCGGGGGGGGCGGTGGAAAAGGTCGAGGAAGGGGTATTGTGGGGGGTTTTTATAGCTGATTTTTTGGGTTTGTGTTTTTGTGGGCTTTGGGAAAATGGAAGGTGTTGTTCATATTTAATAGAAAAAGTCCTGAGTTTAACAGAGATGGGGTAGTTTCATCATCATCTCTCTCATCATCTCATCATCATGTCGTGTCGTCGTGTTCCCCCCTCCTCCCATTCTTTTTTCTTTTTTTTTTCATTATGATGATGAGGGTTTGGGGTGGAGGTGGTGGTGGTGGTTTTGTGATGATGATGTGATGTGATGTGATGTGATGATGTGATGATGTGATGATATAATGATTTTTACCCCTCTTTTTTCTTTATGTGTTTGGTGTGGTGATGTGTAATGTGATGGATGATGATGATGATGTGAGATGATGATGATGATATGTGTGTAATGATGATGGGATGTGATGATGATGATGATGATGATGATGATGATTTTTATATGAATGTATATATATAAAATAGATGGGCCGTGGAAGCTAGAAAAGCGAACAAAAAAAATAGTAGATAAGGCAAGGCCAGAAGTAACAAAAACAACAACAAAAACATGGTATTTTTAAAGAGACCTATCTCTTGTGTGGCCCCGTTTCTTGCTCCCAATGGACAAAAACCCATTTGTTGATTTTTCCCCCCACCCGGCGTAGGATTTTTAGACAGAGGGATCAAAAGCAGTTTTTTTCCCTGTAAAAAAAGAAAGAAAGAAAAAAGTTTCTATATTTGAAATATCTGTTGTTGTTGTTGTTGTTGTGTTGTTGTTTTCTGCTGCTGCTGCTGTGCTGCCGTGAGTTTACGGGCCCCCTCCTTTTTTGCCCAAAAGCTCAAAGCGTTTTAATCCGGTTTTTTAAAAACGGCTGCCTATTGGGTAGGTGATGGGAGCTAATGTGGGTTCATTCAGTCTTTCCCCGTGTTTCGCCCTATAAAACTTCTTTTTCTTTTTTTTTTCCTTCGTTCCCTCAGTTTTTTTCTTCGTTCTTTCAATGTTTACTCGGGTGCATGGAAAATGTATGTATCATCCTAAAAACCCCCAGATGGTCTTCTCCCCCAAACGTTGGTTGTCTTCGTGGGTTGTGGGTGTGTGTGGTTGTGTGTTTGTGTGTGTGTGCAAGATGCTTGCATGCGTTCCACACGGAAACTCGGCTTACAGTTCATTGAAGGATTTTCGTTAGGAAAAATGCGGTAAGAACCAATTTATCTGAGGGGAAAGCCCCCTGTCTCAACGGCCTGGGGGTTCAAACCCCCAAAACAGGACTCCGGATTCCCAGCCCGGTGTTTCCCCATGGATTAGCTCTTCGCCCAAAACGCTTTCTTTTTTTTAACCCCAGTGGCGGCGGTAATGTCGGGATTTTAAAGGGGGGTCAAAACGCTTCGTGCTTGTGAACTAAGATTAAAAATAACCCGTTAAGTTTGGGAATGCTGAGTTGGGGTGGGTTTGGGCCCAAAAAATCGGGGGGTTTCCCCGGTTAAATGGGGGTTTCCCCAATTTTCGTTTTTGTTTTCCTGAAGGGAATTCAAAAAGGATAAAGGCAAAAGGGGAGGGGGGGGGGGGGAGGGGGGGAGTAGGAGAAAGGAAGGGGTGAAAAGGGGGGTGGAGGGGGGGGGGAGGGGGGTTTTTTCGGAGGGTGAAAGATTGTAGAGTTGAAAGGGAAAAAAAAAAAAGCTTAGACTGTCTGGAAAACCACCCAAAAAAAAAAAAAGACAATTGTAACGAAAAGGGAAAAACGGAAAAAAAAAAAAATGACACAGGAAAAAAAAAAATTAAAAAATAAACAAATTCTAATTAACAAAACAAATTTTAGAAAAAAAAAAAAAACCCCAAGACAGTGAAACAATATAAAGAAAACAAACAAAAGACCAAAAAAAAATCGAAGAAAAGAAACCTTAAAGAGGGTAAAGCGTCGATATTGGGGCAAAGCACAAATGAATGTACAGAAAATAAGCGAAAAAAACCAAGAAAAAGGGACGGAATACATATTAACTGAGGACAAAAATGGGAGTAAAATAGGACGAAAAAAACAAAAGATGTTTACTTTTTAAAATTGGAAAATAAAAACAAAAAGAAAAAAAAAATAAATACCAAAAAAACTTCATCCCCCCACCCCCCAACACCACACAAAAAAACCACAAAAACCACACCACACACCCAAAAAACCCCACAACGCCACAAAACAAAAACAAACCCCCAAAACAACCACCCAAAAACACAACCCAACCCACCCCCCCCAAAAAAGAATGAGGAGAGGAGAGGAGAGAGAGGGGGAAGGGGGAGAGAGGGAAGAGAGAGAGGGGAGGAGAGAGAGGGGAGAGAGGAGAGAGAGGGGGAGGGGAGAAGAAGGAGAACAGAAATAAAACGCAATGGGCAAAAACCTAACATTAATGTTTTCCCAAAACACGCTTCCAAAAACCCCCCCCATAACCCCCACCCCCCCAAAAAAAAAACCTAATATAAGTCCAAAAAAAAAAAGCAAACTTAAAAGATGAAACAAACAAAAACCCCAAAAGAAAAAGAAAAATTTTAGGAAAGATGTGCTAAAAATAAAAGATAATTCATCAAAAGACAGAAGAAAGAAAGTAGGCCGGAACGGAAACAAACATAGATTGAATGAAAAAATGCGGGAAAAAATAAGAAGGAAGGAAGGAATGCGGAAAGGAAGGGGGAGAGAGGAAGGAAGTGGAAGGAAGGAAAAGGAAGGAAGGAAAGGGAAAGGGAAAGGGAAAGGGAAAGGGAAAGGAAGGAAAGGGAAAGAGACAAAGGGCAGTGGAAAACTGGGTCCGGAAACACAATGCTGCCGTGTTCCAAATGGTGATGTCATTTCCCTTCGTTTTTCCCCTTTATGTTAAGATGAGAAAAAATAGGGATGATGGGGTCACCAAACACACCAAAACAACCAAAATACCCACCAAACCCCAAAAACCCAACGAACGACCGAACGCGCAGCAGCATACACGAAAAACGCGCACACACACAGAGTCAAGCCCCCAAGCACACGCGCGCACCCCCCCCCTACATACACGCACGCAGTATGCACGCATTCCCGCCGACGTATGCATGCACGCATCGCGCGCACACAACCACACACACACACAACACAAAACAACACACACACACCAACAACAACCACTCACACACCCACTCACACCAAAAGGGAGAGAGAGAGGGGGAAGAGAGAGAGAGGAGGAGAGAGGGAAGAGAGAGGAGAGAGAGAGAGGGGAGAGAGGGGAGGAAGAGATTCGATGCCCAAAAATTAGTGAGAGGATGGAGAGTACGAAGAAGGGAGATAAAAAGAGAGAAGTAGGCGGAGTTTAGGGGAGGGGGTTGCATACAGGGGTGTGTGGTTTTTTGGGGTTTTTGGGGGGGGGTGTGTTGTGGGTGTGTGTGGTGTGTGTGTGTGTGGGTGTGTGGTTTGGTGTGGTGTGTGGTGGGGGGGGTTGGGTGGTGTGGGGTGTGTGGTGTGTGGGTGGTCTTTTTTTTTTTTGGGGGGGGCGGGGGGGGGGGTGGTGGGTGGTGGGGTGGGGGGGGGGGGTTTGTGTTGTGTTGGGGGGTTAACCCAAAACCGGACTTTCCAGCCCTTTTTCCCCCGACACCCCAAAATCGCTTTCTTTTTTTTAACCCGAGTGGCGGCGTGAAAAAATGTCGGGATTCAAGCGGGTAAAAAACGCTTCGCTGCTTGTAAAATAAGTTAAAAAAATAACCGCTTACAGTTAGCCGGAATTAGCTGAGTTGGGTGAGCGTTAGACCGAAGATCGGCTGGTCCCTGGTTAAATCCCGGGTTCCGACAACTCTTTCCTCGTTTTTGTTTTCCTGCAAGGAATTCAAGCAGATCAAAGGCAAAAGGGGAGGGGGAGGAGGAGCGGGAGGAGAGTCACGGAGAAGGAAGGAGGTGAAAGGGGGTGGAGGGGGGTGGGAGGGGGGTAGTCGGAGGTGTGAACGACTTGTAGAGTATAGCAAAGAGGAAAAAAAAAAACGACATTAGACTGTCATGGAATACCACCAAAAAAAAAAAAAAGAACCAGACTAGATTGTAACAGAATGGAATAAACGGAACAAAAAAAATGACACAGGAAAAAAAATTAAGAATAAACAAATTCATAATATAACAAAAACAAATTTTAGAGAAAAAAAAAAACCCGAAGACAGTGACAACAATATAACAGAACACAAAACAAAACGCACCAAAAAAGACTCGACCAGACAACAGTACCATTACAAGAGAGCCGTACACAACAGAACAAAGTCGATCATCTGTGGACAATGACACAAATGAATGACTCCACAGAAGTACAGCGAAATAGCCAAGAAATGGCACGGAATACACTATTCAACTGAGGATCAAAAAATGGGAGTAAAATAGGACGAAAAAAAACAAAACACGATGTACTTTTGAAAACTTCAGGAAAGTCAAAGCAAAATCGAATAAAAATAAATCACGCAAAAATCTCTCACTCACACACACACACACACACACACAACACACACACACACACACACACACACACACACACCACAAACACACACACACACGCACACACACAACACACACACACACCACAACACACACACCACACACACCACACACACACACACACACACCACACACACACAAAGAGAATGAGAGAGAGAGAGAGAGAGAGAGAGAGAG
>JAFLJL010000773.1:0-10000 GCA_018398815.1 Conus ventricosus | reverse complement strand
GGCTACAGACATCACCTTGGCCTTACTCCCGCAACACAATTAATATAATCTGTCAGACTGGACCCACTTCTTACCCTTGTTTTAACAACTTTGTACATAGCTCTAATACAGTTGAATAATTTCTCCTTGACACCATTCTAAAGTAATACTCTCCACAGAAGCTGTCTGTTTATGGAGTCAAAGGCTTTTTCGAAGTCAATAAACGCAACATAAAGTTTACGATTTAAAGAAAATTGTTTCTGAACAAACGCGAGGAGGTTAACACATGATCGATAGTAGAGTAACCCTTTTTTGAACCCAGCTTGATGTTCTCCAGTAATATTATTACATTCAATCCACTCCTGCAGAGAATGTAAATATGTGAGTTCAAAACCACCCATCTTATTTTGCACGAAAACCCCCCTTTTCACATCCAACTCGCGTCCATCTCATGTCAGTTTTGCTAAAATTAACACCGTTTCACAAAAAAATTAACGCCCCAAAAATCGACCAAATCGTTAATTTAAAACGTGGGCTTTACGTGCTAGATAAGATTTGGTGATCGTGAACTCACATATTTACATTCTCTCCGAGAACATAAGAATTAAGGGTTTACAGAATTAATTAATTTTTTAATTTATGATTTTATTTGGGGTTAAAAATGAAGACCGAACTAGCTGCAGAGCTATTAATATACTTTACGAGTTGGATTGGGAGAGGGGAGGTGATAAAGATCAGTTAAAGAACAGGTTTGAAGAATTAATTACTGATCTTTTAATCGCATAGACATGCGAGAAAGCGTTAAGCAGGCCATAAGTAAAATACCAATTCTTGGCCCCAACCAATTATAAAGTTATTTGCCATTTTAGTTGATTATTAGCTTCTGAAGATGCTAATCTAACTGTTTCTACTGGCCCGAAGGAGTAACTATTTGCTTTAATGAAGATCAATTTTACGACTAACAACAACAAATGCTCACTGAAGAGGAGCGGCTTACTTACTTAATTTTGTATTTATGATTTTAATCTGGTTTTAAAATGAACCCCCACGTAGTTAAAACTCATAAAGAAATATTTGAAGATTTTGGTGGGGCGATTAGTGCAGGAGTTGATAAAGAAGAGTTAAAGACCGTGTTTGATGAATTTATAACAGAACTTTTTTGAAAAGTTTAACCTATACGAGAAAGCGTAATGGAAGCCTAGTAAAATCTCAGAGTCTTGTCCTAAACCCATAAAAAAGTATTTTGCCAATTTACTTGAAAAATTGCCCCTGAAGATGCTGACATGCATGTGTCCAGATGATCTTGAAGGAGTAACTGTACCTAAAACTGAACAGTTAATACAAATAGAAAAGGTGACTATTGAAAAACAGCTGAAATTACATTATTAATAATTATTTCATTAGATTTTAAAATGGCAGCCGGAACTTAGTGTATCTGCTTTAAGGGAAAGTAATGAACTATTTAACGAAACCATGAAGCGTATCAACAATAATTTTAGTGAATCTAGTTTTGAAATGAGTAATCAATATAATAAAAGATCATAGTGAACTATTAGACGAACAATCAAAGTGAAATGAGCATGACAGTAGTGATTCCAGAAAAAAGGCAAAAATATTAGCGGGTGATCTGTAAGGTTTGACATGTCTTGAAGTGTTTGTCAACCTGGTGAAGAATAAAAAGCTTGTTTTACTACTTTTATATACATTATATTTTGATTTACGTAAATATTTTTGCTTTAAAAATGACGACCACAAGTAAATCCGGGGACAGAAAACTATATCCGATGGAAAATATTCAGTAGTGACAAACAAATAAGCAAAATGTTTTAGTGAGGCGGACATGGACATCATTAACCCTACAAACGTTTATGAAAGCGTGCACATTGCTATCACAAAAATCTCCCAGAGTCACATCAATGACGAGCCGCCAGAAAAGTGCTGTTGGCCGTTCTGATTGATTATAAACGCCAGAATAAAAGTACATGGCAGTCTGGGTTTCAACAAAACAGAAGAAGTTAATTAGCTATCACGACTTAAATTCTAACTGGGCCGACACATGCCTTACACAGTTTAACCACACAAGTGAGGAGGCAACGTTAGAATGGGGTTCTGGCTGGTCCTGAAGGGACAAGTCCCTTCAAATCAAATTGAGACAAACAAAGTTTCTATCCTATAGTCTCATTCTTACATTTCATTACCATCCAAAAGATTAAGAGTTAAAACGGCAGTTTATAAAACATACATAATTCTGACAACAATGTGTTTTATGTGGTGTGTTTTTAGCGCTTTACATCCTGTCAAAAATCATGGCAAACAGAGGATTCTAATTATGAAGCATACAAACAAGAGCTGAACTTTGATAACATAACCTTTCCAGTAAGTAATAGAAGTATATCTCAGTTTGAAGAACAAAACAAACCAATCACTGTAAGCGTAAACACATGGTCTGAAGAAGTTGATATAGCTCCTCTAAGGGTTCACCCAACGCTCCTACTTTAGGGCGAACCGCTTGACAAACATATAGACTTGATACTGTTTACAGACGTCCTAATAGTCATTATGTAATTGATATCAGAACAATAAGTAGACTTATGGGTTTACCTCAAAGAAACGTGCTAAGAAAGAGCTTTGTAGAAGATGTTTGGTTAGAATCCCCACTATATAAGCAGAGCCGCAGTCATAGAAACTCATTGGGTAAAATTTTGTAGACTGTGAAAACCAAACTCCTCACACCTAAACCAGGGTCAAAGTTAAGTTTAAAAAATTTACACAAAATGCAGATGAGCCCGTACTGTTTATGCTGACTATGAATCAAGCTTGCCACAGTACTATGGCCCACAACAGCAAGAACAAAAAACAACCTTATTAACCCACCATCAGATCTGTTTCTTATGCGTTTATTGTTGATAGGTCAGACGGTCAACACACGACCACCAGAGATTTACGAGGACCCGGACCAACGCCGCTAGTAAATATTAGAGCAGATGAAACAAGTTCGTAATCACTACTCCAACCAACTAAATCTTCAGGCATAGTTATGACTTTCCTGAAGATCAAGAACGCTATTACCATCTACCACTGTTGGATATGTAACAGAGAATAATTAGGTGACACAGTAGAGAGACCAACGATCACATTATCGGAAAGTTTTTAGAGGGGCTGGCGCACAAACAATAGTATAATCTTCAACTTAAGGTTACCCTAATACATGGAACTGCCTAACATCTTTTCATAACCTACGAGGTTACCCGAAATTTTTTTGCCATTTCATCATGCAAGCAGGTTGACTTCTGAATATAAGAGGGATTACACAGCATTGCCACCACAACTTCAGAAATGTACATGACTTTTACTCTAGACTGTTTATCCTTCTATGACCTCGCCCAAACAACTGCTATGGGATTTTTAGATAATAAGCAGATCTCTAACAGACTATCCAATAACTAAACAATACTTAGATCCTCTTAGTGCCGCAAAGGAGTTTATCCTTAGAATACATAACTCGTGGGATAGGTTTGATGAAGACCGCTTCCTCCTAAAGGCCTTTCTTTCTAGTCTAATGCAAAGACATAACTGATTCTTAATATGAAAACGCTCATGAAAGCTGGACAGAATACAACACTGTGAAACAATGGCGAATATTCATGATCAAGTATCTATTGGCTGAACGTGTGATCATTAGCAGACGTCTTTCAGAATTAACAGAACTACATGCATGAAACATTACCAGCATGTAGGACTCATCACATTTACATCCCCCCCCCCTCTGCCCCGGGCCTTTCTTGCCCCTTCTTAAAGTCTACAAACATCCAGATTGACTTAAAATCTGATCTGCCACACTTTCAGATGATTGAAGATGGGTTGAGGGAGGTATTAGCATTGGCCTCACATCCCTTACTAACTGACAAGCCACAAACAAGTATTTAGACGACTTTGATCCCACTAAACATCCAACTATCTAATGTACTTAGACTCCAACAACTGTATGGCTGGGCTATAGTCAACCACTCCCACTGAGAAACATTACAATGAAAAAAGGACCTCAATGATGTCAATACTGTGATTAAAGTATGTTGTCCCAGCTTTCCAGCTATTAATCCAATATGGCTAAATCTTGAAGTTACATAGAATATCCTTATGACTACAACAAGATTTTCCATAACGATAACCCCCTAGCCGCAGAAAGATTAAAGATGGAGCCCTATCGAACCTCTAACTGTACCTAATCTTCGCAACAAAACTAAATATGGAGTGAGCCATTACAGACTGTACAGTTTTACTTAAGACTGGATGAAACTGACTGCAGTTCATAAGAATCATAGGCTTTTTGACCAAGAGCCTTATGAGACCATACAACAAGAAGAATATCAGATCTCAGAACCCAAGCCACTGATGCTTACAGAAAAAGAACTATCTTTAAACTGAGAACAAACAGCTGTTTGGCAAAACTATGGAAAATCCACACAAACTAAAGATGTAAAATTTAGTTACAAAATAAAACCAAGCAATTAATTTGCCTCTAAACCTAACATCAAGACTTACGAAAGATTTAAACCTACAGCCTTTAGTTTGGCATTATTATGAAGAAAAAAGGATGATAAGAAGTTGGACAAGCCAGTTTTATAGGTTTTACCGAATTAGAGTTGTCAAAGTTATTGATTTAGAATTTCTGTACGACTACTTTAAAACCGAGTACCCCAGAATCAAGAGTTTCTTTAACAGACACAGATATTTTATTCTAGACGACGCCAAAGAAACTTCTATATGGATTTAGACACAGAAGTGGCTAAAGGAGATGAAGGGTGGAACGACACATGCGACTATCCAAAAGACAGTCCCCTTTACATTCAACTGTGAACAAGAAAGTTATAGAAAGCATGAATGATGAACTTAATGGGACAGTTAAAAAGAAATAGTTGGTTTGGGCGGTCGAAGATGTAAAGCGTTTGCAAGCCAGACTACAGTAATGAATAAGCAAAAGGCTTAAGTAAAGAAGACTATTAGACAATAAAAATATATCTCACAATAAACAACCAGCAAGCTCCTCTTTGAAAACAAAGTATTATTAACACACAAAAGTTAACCTGCGTTCTCTACACTCAACAGAAAAGACACAACTCTGGATAATAAGAAATCACTAGCCTCTAACAAAAACAAGAGAACTTAACGTCAGTCCTGAGTTTTCATATGCTGAAGGCAATGGAGAACTTTAAAAGATAAACTTATGACCTGACTTTTACTTGTACTTAACTTAAGAACCTCACTATTACTTTATTTTAAGAACCTAACAATACTTAATTAAGAACCACCTGGTACTTAATTAAGAAACTTATTTTTATAGTACTTTACTTGTAATTTACTTGCACTTAACTAGAAAGTAACTTTCTCTTCTATAACTGACTTAACTTGAACTATAATCTAGTCTTAACTTTACTTTATCTAGTTTTTTCTCCAAAAACTATACCATAGAAAATGGGTCTACAGCAGGAGGTTGCAACTTTTTTTTGTCAGAAGCTGGTTCTTCGTCTTTTAACAGGTATATGTGGGGGTTTTGCGACTTTGCCGCTAAGTATTGTCGGTAGACATTTGTATGCTTAAAACTCCCCCACCAACAACAACAGCAGCCAATACATAATAATACATCATATCGTATTGTTTTGTGATGTTTTTTGTTACTTGAGGTGTTGTAGCGTGCGATGTTGTATTACTACTAATAATTTTTGTTTTGCAGATTGGATTGCTTTATGCCAGTCTGTTCCATTCAGCTAGTTTACGCCGAGCCACCTCAATACGCCCAGGATTTTTTTTAGTATTATAATACAACTCACATGCGGCACATTCACATGTGGTGCATTCTGCTCCTGCGGAGGTTCTGCGGATTGTCCAGCAGCGTCTACTTCACCTGATCGCTCATTTTTTTTATTGTGAAAATTTAAATTTGGATCAAAATTAATATATTAAAAGTAATTAAAATCCCATGAGAATGGCAAAACATAGATCCCAATACTGTAGTACTTGTCACATGCCGAGAGTTTCTAGGGAATGTTTTTAAAAACCGGATCTTTGTGATAATCGTATTTAAATCTCCTTCTGAATCAACTGGCGCCATCTTGCTTACTAACTTAGCATATAGACTACTCATTGTCTGCCCCACTGATCTAACCATTTTCGAACCCTAGCTGAGCTCGTACCTAGCGTAGTACTTCTCAACGTCTGCAGTAGACAGTTTGTTGAATCAGCTCAATACTTATTACAGCGCCTAAATACTTCTTAGTTTTTCCCACACGCCAGCCAGAGAGTATAATTTTTTTTTCTTTTCTTTATGGTCAGTTGTCTACGGAGTAGACTGCTTGCAACCTCACACTTTAATAGTTCGACACAAACCATAAAAAGCAATAAAAAATAATATAAATACTTTTAAAACCATGATTTAATGCTGGTAAATTATGCAGTTGCCTATCGCTGGTGTTATAGTCTATTCAACCCATGCAAAATGTTTGGTAGGAAATAAAACCGCCCAACATGGGAAGGATAGAAGATTTCCGCCAAAGCTAGTTGCAAACCTTATTTTTAGCTTTAAACAACAAAGATTTATCTGATTAAAAAGCCCATAGACAGCCTTTCGTATTATGAATTATTTTAATTTTTTTTTTAGTTAATAAAAGATGAGTGAAAAAAAGATTATCAATACGATTTACCAATCTGCTGTATTTAGCGCCTTAGTATAGGCTAAAAGCGTGCTAGCAAAAAACCATGTTTAAAATGAAGCCGGCGGAAACTAGAAGGTATAGACCCTTGAGGACGTTGTTAAGGTTATAGTTGTCATTACTGCATGGAAAGCCCACAAAAGACATTTCAAGTTAGCACAAAAATTATACCCAGAAAATATTAGTCATAGAAATATTAATCTAGAAAATATTATATATAAAAAGATGTCTTGATTGGATCTGAAGGTAGGAGAGCAATTGATAAAGCTTTGGCCTTCACTGGAAGCATTATATGTTTTATAAATTGCTGTCTGATGGAAGAAGAGTCAAGACATAACAAGGCAAAGGAAATTTAGCTAAGGCAAGAGACGCTTATGAGAAAAAGACGAATTGCCCACTTAGACCCATTAATAAAAAGTAAAGAGAACAGGTAATGCGCCAAAAGACTTTCTAAAAGGACTGTCAGAGTGAATTATCCCAGAAAATATAGTTCATAGAAGATTAATTCAAAAGAAAATAATGATTATATAAAGATGGCGGAGTAGTTATGATGGAGGAGGAGCCTATTGTAAATCTTTGCCTTCTCTGGAACAATTATAAGTTTAGAAAATTGCGGTCTGATGAGAACGAGAGACGTCATAATAAAGCAATAAAGATTTAGCTATGGCAGAGCGCTTATATTGAGAAAAGCGAAATGCTCACATAGACTTAATTAATAAAAAAGTTAAGGAACAGGACATGCAGAGCACACATTTACAGACGTGGATGAGGCAATGAATGATTATTACTTAGTGACTGGAAAAGTTTCTAACATCGCCACCGGCCAAAACAGTCTGAATTATAAGAACCATCCAGAAGAACAAAAAATAGCAGAAATTGGGTTTCATTGGTGGTGCTATGGGAGCAATCATATCATCACAACAAATTTAAAATCCAAAAAAAATACAGTCCTTCTAATGGATAAGCACAAAATATATTATTCTCTAAAGGTTATAGGAAGGAAAGAATGCTATTGAAAAACTGGTAAAGCCGCTAAGAGTGTCTGAATCCGATCGAAAAGACTGGCTTTCCAAAACAGGCAATTGGCAAATAAATCTACCTGCTCCTCAAAAGAATAATAAGGCCTCGATTGTTAATTCAGTTCCTAATGACACCCACCAGATTGACTTGCTCTAGTCTTCCACATGATTAAAAACAAAAGAAAAAAGATTAAGTATGCACTGATAGTTGTTGACAAGGCTTCAGATACAAAGAACCTGAACCATTAACTTATATAAAGCTCAACTGCAGTGGCTGTGGCTATACAACAAATATACAATTGCGAGGCCCATTAAAGTATCCTCGGATGAGTTCAAGTTGATGGAGGTCAAAAGAGAATAAAGGCACTGCCAACCAGCTGATTTTAAAACATCATGTTACAGTTAGGAGAGTGATACCCAGGCAACCATCGATCACAAGCCCAAATAGAAACCATTAATACGAATCTCGCTGAACGTCTGTTTACCTATCAATACCACAGTGAGAAATTATGGAACACTACCAAAGTACACTACGAAGTACAGAACGCGCAACACAGAATGGGTTATAGGAGAATTGCCAGCATTCTTTACCGCCATGAACAATGAAAATTAAAGCAACAGGTAAAAACCATGAACGCAATCAAATTATAAAAAAATTAAGCATTACTGAAGATGGGCAAGGTAAATCAAAAACATCCTTACAGTTTGGACTAAAATAAGATACTTGTATGCTCCTGAGAGGCAGAGGGTGATGTTAGAATATAGCCACAGATCCTATATGGAGCGTAGACGTATATGAGTTGAAAGAATCATGAAAACAGAACCCTCCGTGTAATATATTAAGAGAGACACTCTCTTCTAGCGTTGCACTACTCTAAAATGCCCTGCACCTAAAAGATCGTTTGTTCGTGAAGAGTTTGCAAGTTTAACCTCACCAAACACAGTGAGTTAACAAAAAAAAATAAGTATTTATTTTTTGCTAAACTTATTTTTTTTGCTCTATTTATGGTTTAAACCGATCATGAGTTATGTTATTCAATGTTCTGTTTAAACGCATCAGTGACATACCTGTCGTGAAGTAAAAGTCATTCTCCACTCCTTTTGAAGTACCGAAAATTCTGTCGTCTGTAAATCCTTCACCATCCATCCATAATCTTCTGACATTCATCGCGTTCGTAATGTTTTTCATCCCTGTAATGATTTGCTTATTCTTAAACTCAATGAACAAAAGTTTTGCCGATGCTAGGGTTACAATGGCATGAGCAATTTGTAATTTAAGGACTTAATTTTATTAAAACAGCACCTACAATCATAGACAAGGCCCAAACCCTAAAACAAGACCCCCTAATGCTAAGAGGCTGGCGCTCCGACCCTACAAGCTAAAAGAGCAACAGAATAAACACCATAACCAGCACATACGCTAGCTACAGCTGATGAGTCCAGTAAATACATAAGAAAGGATTATTTAAAGCTTTAGCAAATTCTTTCTAGTAAACCCTAAACTTAACCAGTCGCTCCTATTTCCATTTGAAGTCAGATACTTTGCTCTAACCTAAAACTGTTAAACCTCCATTTTTTAAATAGATTAATTTTATTAATTAATCATTTTTATATATATCTCTTAGTATCTTCTGGCAGCACTTCATCAACATAGTAAAACGCAATAAAAAACAACATACTTACGGAAAAATAAAGTCGAGTACTGTTAGTTTGTCTTTGACAACCATCTCAGTAACCTTGTCGGATGATGCAAGGCGTTTATATCATCTCCGTTTATTTAGTAAAACAATAACACTTAAAGTGGCATCCCAAGTTTTCAGCTATATTTGTATGCCTCAATAAAACTCATGTTCTTTCTGGCCAACTAAGTATCGCCCTCCCTCTAGAAATAAATAAGCGAAAATCATCGTCATTTGCCTAGTAGAGATTCTAGTGCGATGGTGTAAATCCTAAGCCGACCGGTGACGACGCCCATCACTTCAGCAAAGGACTTCATTCTCTGTAGCATATATTCAGAACCCCTGCTAGTTATTTCAATCTGTTTTTTTCTGTTGTGATCCTGAAACCAAGCTAACAAGAACTGGGGCCCTGCATTCCAAGCCCTTTCAAAATTTGTTTATTTCTTATCGTAGTATACATTAAGGGCTTCGAAGTTATCAAACTTAATTCCAGTCATTTCAGGAAGCAACGCCCAAGCATTCCTCTTTTATGAAGTTTGTAATCACGTTAGCCAAAGTACGTTACGCTCTTTAATTTTTCTTATCTCTTCAAGGCCAGGATGTGCTGTCATTTTTG
>JAFLJL010000772.1:20000-26648 GCA_018398815.1 Conus ventricosus | reverse complement strand
CTCTCCCATGCGCACTTTCAATAGAGGTGGAGGGGGAGGAGGGAGAGAGAGAGAGGGGAGGGAGAGAAGGAACAGCGGGTGGTAAGTATCGTATAAGATGAATGGGTATGAAATGTGTTTTCACAAAATTACATTTCTCTCTCTGTCTCTGTTCTGTCTGTCTGTCTGTCTGTTCTCTCTCTTTCTCTCTCTCTCTTTCTCTCTCTCTCTCTCTCTCTCTCTTCTCTCTCTTGTCTCTCTGTCTCTCTCTCTCTTCTTCTCTTCCTCTCTTCTTCCTCTCTCTTCTTCTCTCTCTCAAGTCTTCATGTGTGGGAGGGAGGGTGAGGGGAGGGGAAAAAACGGATGGGGGGAGGGAGACGCAAGAGAGAGGGTTGTGTGAATGTTTTTTTTAGCCGAGCAGAGACCACATTTTCTCTGCTTCTCCTCTCTCTCTCTCTCTCTTCTCTCTCTGGGGTGATTCTCTCTTTTGAGCTGTCACGACGCGTCCATTTGTTGTGCCAAGAAGTGGTTTAATTTACCTACTTGAGTGCCTGATCTACATTAATTATTTTTTGGACTCGTGACAGCAAAAGGTGTGCTTGGTGGATGGTTAATTTTTTGGATTATGTGGACTAATTAGACATTCAGCGAATTAAACATCAATACATAATCATTAGAAGCTAAAAAACGTGAACAGTGTTTTCAGGACCAAAAAGGGGGCAGCGACAGGTATGTGAGCTACCGTGCTCGTTGTTCGCCGGCGCGTGCGCGAAAAAAAGGACAGAGAGGACACGGCGAAAGAAATAAGACTTGCTTGGCCTCTAAGATGGCCCACACGACTGTGCTTTCGCAACTGTTTTTCTGACAGCATTCACGCTCAGTGAAAAGCACACGAAGAGGCGGCTGTGGAACTGTGTCAGACCCTGAACAATTGACCGCCGCTTGTGTTGTTCTGTGATGTCACCTGGCACAACACTCCATGATCTTTTCCTCTGTGGTCAGTGGCGATATGGTTACAGCCCGCCACAAAGTGGACGTCGACACGAACAACAACGATTCGTGTTGCTCATTACCGAAAGGTTTACTTACTGGCAGTGTTCTTTTGAATTCTGTGTTTTCATTAGTTAGTTAAATATATAAACTGGTTTTTTGTCTGTGGGGAATCGGAATCACCCGGACAACACAGACAAATGAACAGATCCCGAGTGTGTATTCAAATACCGCCAAGTATGGTCCTATGTGTATCTCCGGGAACCATTCCTGAACCAAATCTGGACCAGATGGAAACCCAAATCACCGACTATTTTGTATGGCAGGCTGTTGTCAACTGATGAAGCCGCTATCTCACGAGCACAACTTCCGGGTTGGTGGGAATTTCTCCAGAAAGACAACGAACATCTGCACGAAATTGATCTCTCACCAACAGTGCACATACTTGAACAACGTGCGACACTTTCCAGTGGAAGACATGTTTCTAGAGGTGTTCGCAAAAAAAATGGACAATTAATAGACAGAGTCGAGTCTTTTTCTGCGTAACAACCTGGAGATTTTTTATGTCTTTGACGACCACATGCGACAGCTCCAGTGCACTCGTAAAGTAGTGCAGCTGATGAATCTTTTTTCTCTCCAACCAGTGGAAGTCGACGATGTGGAGCAAAAAAAAGGGGGGCCCCCAAAAAAATTCCGGTGTTGGGCAACGAAACGGCACCAACGTACTGTGCATCATTGCTGTTTTCCCACTGGCAGGATAAAATGTCCTTCTGAGGAAGTCAGGAGTGCAGGAAGGGATTGGCTGATCCCTGGGAATAGTTGTGGCTGCAGTTGACTCTTCGCAGAACCTATCGTCAGAGACGAAGAGACTGCCGGAGACAGCTCCTTTGGAGCGGTCGCCTGTTTTTACCGCAATAAGAAACGATCTCGTAAACGAGACTTGAAAGTCATCTGGCGCTCAAGCTACGGCAACGGTGTCCACAGATGCATAGAAAGTCAAGTCATCGCCCCCTTCTCGAGCAATGCATGACACAGTCCATCAGCACGATGTGGTTCAACATGACGAGGTACAATGTGACCGTTGATCTTCCCCTGGGCAGCCATCCTTTATCCCACAGGAATTACTGATGACCTCCTTGGATGCCGACATGACTACCTTCCCCACTTCCGATCGTTCGCACCGAGACATGCGAACTATCCCCCCCCTCAGCTGGATAGCTGACACACATAAGGAAAGTATTCACGCAGCGGCGTACTCCACGCTGGCCCCCCCATAACACGTGACCGTGAAGGAATTACAGTCTCGGGGAGAATGAGGGCTTAAAACATCAGTGCAGCCAGCATCCACCCTTCAAGACCTCAGCGCCTCCTCGTGCCAGAGGCAGACTAACCATCACTCAGTGGGGTGCAGACTCTTGTCTTCACGGAACCGCATGCAGGCAAGTCAACTCCTAGCTCCTATGCTGGGAGTGGTGCTGCAGTTCAACACAGCCACCGAAAATCTCTGCTGAACAATACAGGCTTCATGGACATCACTAAGTCAGTTTCTGATGCCATGGCTGTGTCCACCAAACACCAGGGCATCGCAGAAGACAAACCTTGAACCAACATTCCATGGTGTGCCAAGCGCAGTACCCTTTCACACCAGACAGGCACCCCTAGTGATCCTGTTGCAGACCCTCCAGCTCACAAGTTAGAACCGCCAGTGCGTGTTGTCCCCTCAGAACCCCCTCCCCACACCGGAAGGCACAGTCTGCGATCCTGTGGTGCACCATCGGTGTCCATTCTCCCATCTTCATCACCCGGACACCTCGACCTTTCCAGAAAACCACGGCAACCAGCAGCCAGGGGACTCTAGTTTCTACGCAGATGATCCCTGGACTGACGTTGATATGATGGGAAAGCAGTCCTTGTGAACATTTAGCTGACTCTGACGACAAGAAGGCACTCGCAGACATCATGTAATCTTTCGACCCAGATGAACCGAATACTCATGACTACAGACCCCAAATCCCATATCAGACTGAAGCAGCCAAGCTAAATGCAGGAACAAGCATGACACGAGTGTTTTCCCCCGTATTGGGACTGCTCATCCAGGCCGGACCGTAATGACCAATTGCCGAATTACCTAGGACTCGGCCCTGCCTGTGTCATCACGTACTGGTGCTAGATGAGTTCCAGCCGTGTTACAAATGTAATAACCAAAATATATTTTGCTACGCATAACATCGAAGCTAAGGACTGTGTACACGCCTGAAATTAAAATCACTTTTGTCAATTCTGCTGTTGTTATTTCTGGCAGAACTTTTGCCACTGATTTTCCAGATCACCTCTTTCCTTCTTTTGATGTGTTTGTGTTTCCTGGTGTAATCTGTCGATTGTGTAGCGCCCTCTCGCTTGTTGGCGGGGTTGCACAGATGGTCAAAAAAGTATTTTTAATTTTGTTTGAAATATCCCACTAGAATATGATAACTGTGTTGTTGTCCTGAAACTTTCAGAAGAACTAACAGGCTTACGTATTGATTGTTTTTCACATACGGCATGTACATTCCTCCGTCTAATAGCCCTTATTAAATGAACAGAAATGATAATGAATTTATTTGCTGGACATTGTATGATTGATATTATGCAAAGTATGGAGCTCTTCCTTTCGTGGTGATGGGTGATTTTATGCAAGACTGGCCGGCTCAAGCCCAAGAGTTCTCCACCCCCAGACACCGTTATATTGAAGGATGACACGATACAGAACTGAGGAACAATTCAGGGATGCACTTAAGCTAATACAACAAATGATTTTGGCCGATACTTGCTTCACATTGGTGTGAAACAATTTTCATTAGTGATATTAAATGGTCTTCTACCAGGAGATAAGAGATGGTGACTTACATTATATTGCAATCATGGATAAGGTGTTATTGATTTATTTTTCTATGTCTAGATGTATTTCTGAATACGCCTTGCACTTGCGAGTTCAACAAACTGTTGATGTAACCATTTACCTGTAGAACTTATATTCAGTCCTGCAACGTCTTAGCAAATGTCCCTAAGAAACCGTGAAAACTTGGATAGAAAAGTTTGTTTGGAACCCGGAAAAGATTAATGACTATCATCACGCCTTTTATGTCACATATATTTACAGACATTTTTAATCAGGCTACAGAACTGATCGATAAGATTGTAACTCCAGGTTGAGTAAATTCTATGAAGGCTGCTCTCGCTGGGAGGTGGCCTGAAGAAACAATAGTATTAAGCAAAAACACAAAACCGTCAGTTTGATATCGAATGAGGCACATGAAATCAGCGTTACAACGCGCTCTGAGAAGAACCTTTACTAAACTGTAGTAATCAAAACGAGAGCAGAACTCAGACACATATACGTTGCTACGCGAAGGGAATATAATGGCTTTTAACTAGGAAAAAAAAAACGAAGATCAAACGCGACGTGCTTCACTAGATGCAAATATAACTCTCCCAGGACATTTTGGATAAAATAAAATCAAGAGTTTTCACTAGAATCAGACACTTCTATCAAATAGACGAATGGTATGATCACCTTCAATACGGTTTTCCCGGTAAATTCTATCAGATGAAATATTACAGGAGATGAGAACATTCCTGAAGATGTGTGTTTCGAGAGTTCAGTGGTTGTACTAATAGAATTATAGAGACCCCTAAATTCGAAATAACGTAATCAGATGTTAAAGACGCAATCAGAGCTTTAAAGAATGGACAGCGGCGGACCAGATTCATTTTAGTGGCGAGTTTTCTATAACCACGTCCTCCTTTAATTCTTTCATTCCACACTAACTTTTATCAACAAATTGTATGATTCTGGGACTTTCCACTTCTCTGTCCGGATCAGTTATAACCGAACCCAAAAAAGGCGAAAATTACTCGCTGACAATATAGAGGTATATCATTGCTAAACATTTGGTGCAAACTGTATACTTATATTATAAATAAACGTTGACACAAGTGGATGAGAAAATAATATATTAAACGAATCACAAGTCGGATTCAGAAAGAGCTTAGAACAGTTGATCGCTTATTTACATTAATAGTCTGGTGCACCCCAGAAGAATTTACCTGGAAAGAAACTTTATGCAGCGTTATTGCATTTCTTAAAAACGCCTCTTTGATTAGGTAACTCGGACCTTTCATTTGTGGTTAATTCTTCGTAAAAAATGGGTATTCATGGCCAAATGTATCGAGCTATTAAGAGTATATATCCCGTTGTGAAGTCGAGTCGAGCAAATAATGCTTTCTTACTGAATAAACCCTTTTTATGTGCCCGTGGGTTTACAGGAAACAGGGGACAACTTGACAGCCTATTCTTTTTTCTCTGTTTATTAGAGCACATGCTAATGACATTGTGAACATGGTAGACCGGAATAAGCTTATCACCTGACTTGTTACAGATTCTTTATGTTATTTGTGATGACGTGTTTTCTTTCCCCCACCCTAGTGGTTCTTCAGCACAGCTGAACGTATTAAGTGAGCACTGTTGAAGACTTCACTGACTGTCAATGAAGAAAAATCTAAAATAGTACTATTTAGAAAAGGGGGCATGTCGGCTTGTCGAAGAAAAATGGTTTATAAAGGTGTTCAGCTAGAAATAGTAATGACTTATAATACCTGGAGTAATAGTATCTACAGGATTAACGTTTGCATCCTCACTGGAGGATTTGGCTCTGAAAGCGAGAGGTGTGTTTTACGGTTTTGAAATTTCTATGGTCACTTGGGAAATAAATCCTACTTTTTTAAAATTTTTGATTGCCAAATTTCAGCCTATGTTAACATACTGGATCTGAGGTTTGGGGTTCAGCAGCGATCTCCAGTAATAGAACGAGTTCATCTATAGCCATTAAACGTCTGTTGAAGTGAGTATGATAACACCAAGTGCACTTGAGTACTGTGATCTGGGCGACTCCCACTTTTATCCAGACATCTATAAAATTATCAAGTATTGGTTAAACTAACCATATGGCGAAAGCCGTATTCAAGAAATCTTACAAAAGCTCTATGCTCTGTTTTGAACGGAAGAAGAATGGGTAGCCAACGTATGTTGACTTTGTTTTTAGATACGGATTTGGTTTTCGTTTGGGGAAGACCCCGGCGTTGCAATGTTCACATATTTTTTGTCCATCTTAAGCCAAGACTAGTTGCTTGCCATTTACAGGATATTGATTCTAAAAAATTATGACAAAAGACAGATAAGATTCTATTCTTCGTATCCGGCATTATGTGATGTTCCAACATATCATTCACTGTTAAAACCGCTCTCAGAAAATTTGTCAGGAGTAGACTCGGTGTCTCACAGTTGAACCCCCCGATATAAATATTCTAAAAGGAAAGAAACATACTAGGCTGTCTTTTTGCTAATTCTGAAGAATCAGAATTACATTTATATGGGTTGTACTTCTTACTATAAAGCTATCCGAGAAATGTATATCCCACCAATATTGTTCCCATCCAAATGGTTTAAATTAGCTTTTGCTTTTGATCAAGAATGTGTATGCTCTTGCCCTGTATCTGTCTAAAGCATTTACTTTCAGAATCAATCTTTATATGATGTTTAATGATCAATTTTTGCAGACGTATGAACATGCTGTTTTCGTCATCCTTCCTCCAACCCCCACCCCGTCCCACCCGATCCCTACCCAACCCCTCGACCTGTCC
>JAFLJL010000772.1:0-15000 GCA_018398815.1 Conus ventricosus | reverse complement strand
AACCACCGGTCAACAAGGAAGCAAGCATGGGAAGAGGAAGAGAGGAATCAGAAAGGAAATCAGAAGAGATGGAACGATCAATAGATCAAGCCCCCCCCCCCCCCCCCCCCCCCCCCCACCCCCCCCCCCCCCCCCCCCCCCCCCCCCGCCCAAGGAAAAAAAAAGACAGCCTCCATTCCTCGGGAAATTCTGGCCGAATACACGCTTGCACAACGATGCAGATCGAAGGGGTTGCCTCTTATGCATAAGGAAAGTTTGGGGCCGCCTGGCTGGAACCACAAAGGGGTTTTTGACTGCGCACTGCGCGGCTATCAGATGAAAAGTTTAGAGCTGTGTGGAGGAAAGAGAGAATGCCACTTGTGAAATACATGCCAAGGTTAATAATAATAATAATGAATACTTAATAGCGCCTATTCTCGGCTAGATGCCAAGCTCAAAGCGCTTACAATCAACACTCGTTTACAACAACCGTGCTGCCTACCTGGTAGTGCCGACTTGAAGAGATGCCAGCGGGCGCATCCATTCAGTCGTTTTCCCGTGCCATCCAGTCATTATCGTTCAATAATCGATCACAATCATTTTCCTTACATCCTTCGTTCTTTTCATTTTCTCACGCAGGTAGCATGCTATGAGTAACGGTGTCATCCATACCAACGGCCAAAACTGTCCTACACTTCCCGAAAAGTTGGTGAAGTAGTTATACGTGCGTGCAAGATGTTATGCGTGCGTTCAACACACGAACCTCGGTTTAATAGTCTCATTCGAAGGAACTGATGGGAAAAGGAGTCAGAACCAACTGTTACATCCGAGGGAAAAATCCCCGCTGTACAGGAAACGCCCCGGCGAGGATCGAAACCCGCAAACCCCCAGATCACACCAAGGATTCCGAGTCAGGCCGCTCTACCAACGAGCTATTCCGGCTTTACTGTTATGCAAATCAAGTTTATGGTTCAAGGGCACACGATGATGCTGTGGGTTTGGGGGGGGCAGTTTATTTTGTAAGGTAGAAACAGACTGCTGGTCTGTTAGAGATAGATAGATACTGGTTGGGTACATGCACACGTGAGGCACGCACGCACGCACGCACGCACGGCACGCTCGCATCGCACACGCACGCACCACACCACACACACACACACACACACCACACACACACTCCCACACACACACACATATATATATATATATATATAAATGTATATATATATATTATATATTATATATATATATATATATAAAACTATATAATATATATAATAGAGAGAGAGAGAGAGAGAGAGAGAGAGAGAGAGAGAGTGAGAGAGAGAGAGAGAGAGATGGGATAAAACGCAGAGAGAACAGACGACGGTACTGGTGCAGACATAATTCTATACAATGTAATACCGATAGAAATTAAACTCTCATAATGAGACGAAATAAAAGTACGGGTGGATGGGGTATACAAATGTAATACCGTAGACATTAAAACTATCATAATGCATATCGAAAAGAAAAGTACTGTGGAGGGTATACTAATTGTAATACCGATAGACATAAACTATCTATAATGCAGATCGAAAAAGAAAATTAACTGGTGGAGGGTATACTAAAGAATACCGGTAAGACATTAAACTATCATAAAGCCAGATCGAAAAGAAAATTACAGTGGAGGGTATACTAATGTAATACCGATAGACATTAAACTATCATAATGCAGATCGAAAAGAAAAGTACTGTGAGGGTATACATGTAATCCCGATAGACATTAAACTATCAAATGCAGATCGAAAAGAAAAGTACTGGTGGAGGTATACTAATGTAATAACCGATAGACATTAAACAATCATAATGGCAGTGCGAAAAGAAAAGTACTGGTTGGAGGGTAAACCTAATGTAATACCGATAGACATTAAACTATCAAATGCAGAATCGAAAAGAAAAGAACTGGTGGAGGTATACTAATGTAATACCGATAACTTAAACTATCATAATGCCAGATCGAAAAGAAAAGTACTGTGGAGGGTATACTAATGTAATACCGATAGACATTAAACTATATAATGCCGATCGAAAAGAAAAGTACTGGTGGAGGAGGTATACTAAAGTAATACCGATAGACATTAAACTATCGATAATGGCATATCGAAAAGACAAGTACTGGTGGAGGGCATACTAAGTAATACCGATAGAACATTAAACTATCATAATGCAGATCGAAAAGAAAAGTACAGGTGGTGGGTATACTATGGTAATACCGATAGACATTAAAACTATCATAATGCGAGATCGAGAAAAGAAAAGTACTGGTGGCAGAGGTTATACTAATGTAATTCCGATAGACCATTAACTATCATAATGCAGATCGAAAAGAAAAAGTACTGGTGGAGGGTATACTAATGTAATACCGATAGACATTAAACTATCATAATCGATCGAAAAGAAAAGACTGGGGAGGGTAACTAATGTAATACCGATAGACCATTAAACTATCATGAATGCAGATCGAAAAGAAAAGTACTGGTGGAGGGTAAACTAATGTAATACCGATAGACATTAAACTATCAAAAGCAATCGAAAAAGAAAAGTACTGTGCAGGGTATACTAATGTATACCGATATACATTAACACTATCATAATCAGAACGAAAAAAAGTAACTGGTGGAGTGGTATACTAATTAATACCGATAGACCATTAATCTATCATAATGCAGATCGAAAAGAAAAGTACTGGAGTAGGGAATACAATAATACCGATATTACATAAACTATCAATAATGCAGAGTCGAAAAGAAAAGTACTGGTGAGGTATACTAATGTAATACCGATAGACATAATCGAAAGAAAAGTACTGGTGGAGGGTATATTAATGTAATACGATAGATAGTAAAACCTATCATAATGCAAGATCGAAAAGAAAAGTATCGGTGGAGGGTATACTAATGTAATAATACGAAAGACATTAAACTATCATAATGCAGAACGAAAAGAAAAAGTACTGGTGCAGGTATAACTAATGTAATAACCGATAGACTATTAAACTATCATAATGCAGATCGCAAAAAAAAGTACTGGTACAGCTCAGAATGAAAGGCTATACTGATGCGGGTTACTGGTCTGCAAAACTGAGAGGGTTACTGTCGCTATACTGATGAGGCTTACTGGTCTGCTATACTGATGGGGGGGAGGGTTTTCTGGCTGCTATACTGATGAGGTTACTGGTCCTGCTATACTGATGAGGGTTACTGGTCTGCAATACTGAAAGCAGAAGAATATTTACTGATGTATCGTGGACGAATTATTCTGAAATGCCAAAACTTAGTTAAAGAGTCTAATACTGATGATGGTAACTTTACTGGTCTGGCAATACAGATGAGCAGATGAATATTTTACTGAATGTATCGTGGACAGAATTATTCTGAAAATCCAAACATTAAAGAGTCCTATACTGCTGAGGTTATTACTGTCTGCTATATCTGATGAGCAGATGATAATTACTGGAAGTATCGTGGACAGATTAATCTGAAAATGCCAAAACAGTTAAAGAGTCTATACTGATGAGGGTTACTGGTCTGCTATACCTGATGACAGATGAATAATTCTGATGTATCGTGGACAGAATTAATTCTTAAAATCCAAAACATAAAGAGTCTATACTGATGAGGTTCTGGTCCTGCATATACTGATTAGCAGATGAATATTTACTGATGTATCGTGGACAGAATTATTCTGATAATGCCAAAACAGTTAAAGAGTCATACTGAAGAGGTTACTGTCTGCTATAACTGATGAGCGGGGGGGGAGGGAGATGAAATTTACTGATGTATCGTGGACGAGAATTATACCTGAAAAATGCCAAAACAGTTAAAGAGTCTATAACTGAATAGGTTACTGGTCTGCTATAAAGATGAGCAATGACTAATTAACTGATGTATCGTGACAGAAATATTCTGAAAATGCCAAAACAGTTAAAGAAGTCTAAACTGGATGAGGGTTACTGGTCTGCTTACTGATGAGCGATGAATATTTACTGAATGTATCGTGACAGAATTATTCTGAAAATGCCAAAACAGTTAAAGAGTCTATACTGATGAGGGTACTGGTCTGCTAACTGATGAGCAGATGAATATTTACAGATGAATCGTTGGACAGAAGTTTATTCAGAAAATGCCAAAAACAGTTAAAGAGTCTATACTGATGAGGTTTCCTGGTCTGCTATATACTGATGAGCAGATGAATATTTACTGGATGTATCGTGGAAAGAAATATCTGAAAATGCCAAAACATTTAAAGAGTCTATAATACCGATGAGGGTTACTGGTCTGCTATACTGATAGCAGATGAAAATATTACTGATGTATCGTGACAGACTTATTCTGAAAATGCCAAAACAGTTAAAGAGTCTATACTGATGAGGTTATCTGGTCTGCTATACGATGAGCAGATGAATATTTTACTGATGATATCGTGGACAGAATATTCCAGAAAATGCCTAAAACAGTTAAAGAGTCAATACTATGAGGTTACGTTCTGCTAAACTGGTGAGCAATGAATATATACTGATGTATCGTGGACATAAATTATACTGAAAATGCCAAAACATTTAAAAGAGTCTATAACTGAGAGGGTTACAGGTCTGCCTATACTGTGAGCAGATGAATATTTAACTGATTATCGTGGACAGAATTATTCCTGAAAATGCCAAAACAGTTAAAGAGTCTATACTGATGAGGTTACTGGTCTTGCTATACTGATGAACAGATGAATATTTAACTGATGTATCGTGGACAGAATTATTCTGAAAATGCCAAAACAGTTAAAGAGTCTATACTGATGAGGTTACTGCTGCTAGACGGATGAGCAGATGAATATATACTGATGTATCGTGGACAGAATTATTCTGAAAATGCCTAAACAGTTAAAGATACCTATACTGCAGAGGGTTTACTGTCTGCAATACTTGTGAGCAATGAAAATATACTGATTTATCGTGGGACAGAATTATTCAGAAAAATGCCAAAACAGTTAAAGAGCTATACTGATGAGGGTTACTGGTCCTGCTATACTGGTGATCAGATGAATATTACTGATGATTGTGTACAGAATATACTGAAATGCCAAAACAGTTAAAGAGTCTATAACTGGATGAGGGTTACTGGTCTGCTATACTGGTGAGCAGATGAATATTTTACTGATGTATCGGACAGAATTATTCAGAAAAGCCAAAACAGTTAAAGAGTCTATACTGATGAGGGTTACTGGTCTGCTATACTGTGAGCAGATGTAATATTATACTGATTGTCTTGTGGACAGAATTATTCATATTCTGAAAATGCCAAAACAGTTACAAGTCCTAGACTGATGAGGTTACTGTCTGCTATACTGTGAGCAGATGAATATTACTGATGTATTCGTGGACAGAATTATTCTGAATGCCAAACAGTTTAAAGAGTCTATACTGATGAGGTTACAGGTCTGCTATAACTGTAGCCGATGAATATTTACTGATGAATCGTGGACAGAATTATTCTGTAATGCCAAAACAGTTAAAGGAGTCTATACTGATGAGGGTTACTGGTCTGCTATACTGATAGCAATGAATATTTACTGATGATCGTGACAGAATTATTCGAAAATGCCAAAACATTAAAGGAGTCTATACAGATGAGGGTTACTGGTCTGCTAACCTGAAGAAGCAATGAATATTAACTGATGTATCGTGGACATATTATTCTGAAAATGCCCAAAACAGTTAAAAGTCATACTGATGGGTTTACTGGTCTGCTATACTGATGAGGCAGATGAATTTTAACTGATGTATCGTGGACAAATTATTCTGAAAATGCCTAAACAGTTTAAAGAGTCTATACAGATGAGGGTTACTTGGTCTGCTATACTGGTGAGCAGAATGAATATTTACTGATGTAATCGTGGACAGAATTATACTGAAATACAAAACCGTTAAAGAGTCTATACTGATGATGGATACTGTCTGCTAAAACTGGAGAGCAGATGAATAATTACTGATGCGTATCGTGACAGAATTATTCTGGAAATGCAAAACAGTTAAAGAAGTCTATACTGAAGAGGGTTACTGGTCTGCTATACTGGTGAGTCAGATGGAATATTTACTGATGAAATCGTGACAGAATTATTCTGAAAATGCCGAAAACATTTAAAAGTCATACTGATGAGGGGTTACTGGTACTGCTATACTGGTGAGCAGATGAAATATTTACTGATGTAACGAGGAACAGAATTATTCTGAAAATGCCAAAACAGTTAAAGTAGTCTATACTGAAGAGGGTTACTGGTCTGGCTATACTGTGAGCAGATAATATTTACTGAGTAGTCGTGATCAGAATTATTCTGAAAATGCCCAAATAAAACAGTTAAAGAGTCCCTAATACAGATGGAGGTTACTGGTCTTGCTCTAACACTGGTGAGCAATGAATATTTAACTGATGTATCGTGGACCAGAAATATTTCTGAAATGCCAAAACAGTTAACGAGTCTAATACTGATTGAGGGTTACTGGTCTGCAAACGGGTGAGCAGATGAATATTTACTGATGTATCGTGGACAGAATTAATCTGAAATGCCAAAACAGTTAAAAAGTCTATACGATGAGGGTTACTGGTCTGCTATACGGTAGCAGAGATATTTACTGATGTAACGTGGACGATATTATCTGAAAATGCCAAAACAGTTTAAAGAGTCTATACTGAGAGGTTACTGGTCTGCTATACTGGTGAGCAAGATGAATTTATAACTGATGTATCGTGACAGAAATATTCTGCAAATGCCAAAACAGTTAAGAGTCTATACAGAAAGAGGGTAATGGTCTGCTAAACAGGTGAGGCAATGAAATTTACGATGTATCGTGGACCAGAATTATTCTGAAAATGCCAAACATAAAAGCGTCTTATACTGATGAGGTTACAGGTCTTCTATATCAGATGACAGATGAATATTTCCTGATGTATCGTGGACAGAATTATTCTGAAATGCCAATACAGTTAAAGAGTCTATACTTGATGAGGGTTACTGTCAGCTATATCTGATGAGGTCAGATGAATATTTTACTGATGATCGTGGACAGAATTATTCTGAAGAAATGCCAAAACTGTTAAAGAGTCCTATACTGATGAGGGTTACTGTCTGCTATACTGATGAGCAGATGAATATTACTGAAGTATCTGGACAGAAAATAGTCTTAAATGCCAAAACAGTTAAAGAGTCCTATACTGATGAGGTTACTGTGGTCTCTATAACCGGTGAGCAGTAAGAATATTTACTATGTATCGTGGACGAATTATTCTGAAAATGCCAAAACATTTAACGAGTCCTATACTGATGAGGGTTACTGTCTGCTATCTGGTGTAGCAGATAATATTTACTGATGTAACGTGACAGAATTATTCTGAAAATGCCACAACAGTTTAAAGAGTCAATACTTGATAGGGTTACTGTCTGCAATACTGTGAGCAGATGAATATTTACTGATTATCGTGGACAGAAATTATTCTGAAAAATGGCCAAAACATAAAGAGTCTATAACTGATGAGGTTACTGGTCTCTGCTATACTGATGAGGCAGATGAATATATACTGATGTATCGTGGACAGAATTATTCTGAAAATGCAAAACATAAAGAGTCTATCCTTATAGGTTTCTGGACTGCATATAACTAAGATCAGATGAATTTACTGATGTATCGTGGACCGAATTATTCTGAAAATGCAAAACATAAAAGAGTCTATACTGATGAGGGTTACTGTTCTGCTATACGATAAGCAGAGATGAATAGTTACTGATGTAATCGTGTACAGAAATATTCTGAAAATGCCAAAACAAAAGTGCCTATAATGATGAGTTAAGCTGGTCTGCTATAAAAAAACTTGGGGGGGGGGGGTGAGCAGGTAAAACTTCCTGATGTATCGTGGACAGAATTATTCTGAAAGAATGCCAAACATAAAGAGTCTATAACTGATGAGGTTACTGGTCTGCTTAAACTGGTGAGCAGATGAATAATTTACTGATGTATCGTGGACAGAAATATTCAGTAAATGCCACAACATTAAAGAGTCTATACTGATAGGGTTACTGTCTGCTATACTGGTGAGCAATGAATATTTACAGAAGTAACGTGGACAGAATTATTCGGAAAATGCCAAACAGTTAAAGAGTTCTATACTGATGAGGGTTTTACTAGTCTCTATACTGATGAAGCAGAATGAATATTTACTGATGTATCGTGACAAATTATTCTGAAAATGCCAAAACAGTTAAAGAGTCTATACTGAATGAGGGTTACTGGTCTGCTATACTGGTGAGGCAGAAAATGAATATTAACTGATGTAATCGTGGACAGAATTATTCTGAAAATGCCAAAAAGTAAAGAGTCTATACTGATGAGGGTTACTGGTCTTCTTTGTTCTGGTGAGCATATGAATATTACTGATGTATCGTGGACAGAATAATTTCTGAAAATGCAAAACAGTTAAAGAGTCTAAACTGAATAGGTACTGGTCTGCTAATACTGTGAGGCAGATGAATATTTACTGAGTATCGTGGACTGAGAATTATTCTGAAAATGCAAAACATAAATAGTCTATACTGATAGGGTTACTAGTCTGCTATCCTTGGTGAGCAAGATAGAATATTTACTGAAGTATCGGACAGAATATTCTGAAAATGCCAAAACCTAAAGAGTCTATATCCTGATGAGGGTTACTGGACTGCTTATAAACTGGTGAGCAGATGAATATTTTACTGATGTATCGTGGACAGAATTATTCTGAAAATGCCAAAACATAAAGAGTCTAAACTGATGAGGGTTTACTGTCTGCAAATACTGGTGACATGATGAATATTACTGATGTAACGTGGACAGAATTATTCTGAATATGCCAAACAGTTAAAGAGTCTATACTGATTAGGTTACTGTCTGCTATACTTGGTGAGTCAGATGAATATTTACTGATGTATCGTGGGACAGAATTATTCTAAAATGCAAAACATTTAAAGATCTATACTTATGAGGGTTACTGGACTGCTATACGTGAGCTGGTATGAATAATTCTGATGTAATCGTGGACAGAATTATTCATGATAATGCCAAAACAGTTTAAAGAGTCAATACTGATGAGGGTTAAACTGGTCTGCTAAACTGGTGAGCAGATGAATATATACTGAAGTATCGTGGACAGAATTATTCTGAAAATGCCAAAACAGTTAAAGAGTCTATACTGATAGGGTTACTGGTCTGCTATACTGAGAGCAGATGAATATTTACTGAAGTTCGTGACAGAATTATTCAGAAAATGCCAAAACAGTTAAAGAGTCTATACAGAATGAGGGTTAAAGGACTTCTATAATACGTGAGCAGAAGAATATTAACTGATGTATCGTGGACAGAATTATTCTGAAAATGCCAAAACAAAAAGAGTCTAGTACAGATGAGGGTTACTGGTCTGCAATACTGATGTACAGATGAAATATTTTACGATGTATCGTGGACAGAATTATCTGAAAATGCCAAAACATTAAAGATCTATACTGATGAGGGTTTACTGGTCTGCTAACTGAGAGCAGATGAATATTTACTGTGATGTATCTGGACATAATTATTCTGCAAATGCAAAACAGTTAAAGAGTCATACTGTGAGATGAGTTACTGGGTTCTGCTATAACTGATGAGCATAATAAAGAGTTACTGATGTATCGTGGCAGAATTATTCTGAAAATGCCAAAACAGTAAAGAGTCTATACTGATGAAGTTACTGGTCTGCTATACTGGTGAGCAGAAGAATATTTACTGGATGTATCGAGGACAGAATTATCTGAAAATGCAAAACAGTTAAAGAGTCCTATACTGATGAGGGTTAACTGGTCGCTATACTGTGTGCAGAAGATATTTACTGAGTATCGGGACAGAATTATTCTGAAAATGCCAAAACAGTTAAAGATTCCTATACTGATGATGGATACGGTCTGCTATACTGGTGAGCACAGAATATTTACGGATGTATCGAGGACAAAATTATTCAGAAAATGCCAAAACATAAAGAGTCAATACGATGAGGTTTACTGGTATGCTATACTTGATGCAGCAGATGAATTTTACTGATGTATCGTGACAGCAATATTCTGAAAATGCCACAACATAAGAGTCCATACTGATGAGGGTACCTGGTCTGCTAACTGATGAGCAGATGAATATTTACTGATGTATCGTGAACAAATTATTCTGAAAATGCCAAAACAAAAGTGATCCTATACTGATTAGGGTTACTGGTCTGCTATAACTGATGAGCAGATGAAAATTTACTGATGTATCCGTGGACAAATAATTCTGAAAATGCCAAAACATAAAGTTTCCTATACTGATGAAGGGTTACGGTCTGCTATACAGTTGTGCAGGTGAATATTTACTGATGTATCGTGACAGAATTAATACTGAAAATGCCAAAACATAAAGATTCCATATACTGATGAGGGTTACTGGTCTGCTATACTGGTGATCAGATGAATAGTTTACGCGATTTATCGTGGGACAGTATATTCTGAAGAAATGACCAAAACAGTTAAAGTATCCTATACTGAGAGGGTTTACAGGGTCTGCATACTGGTGAGGCAAATGAATATTTACTGATGTATCGTGGACAGAATTATTCTGAAAAATGCCAAAACAGTTAAAGAGTCTATACTGAGAGGGTGTCTATAGCGGCGAGACAGATGAGCAGATGAATATTTTACTGATTATCGTGACCAGAAAATATTCTGAAATGCCAATACAGTTTAAAGAGACCAATACGGAGAGGTTACTGTCTGCTATACAGTTAGCAAGATGAATATTACTGATGTATCGTGGACAGAATTAATCTGAAAATGCCAAACAATTTAAAGAGTCCCAACTGATGAGGTTACTGGTCTGCTTTTCTGGTGACAGATGAATATTTTTTACTGATGTATCGTGGACAGAAATATTTCTGAAAATGCCCAAAACAGTTAAAGAGTCTATACTTGAAAATGGGAGGTTACTGTTGCTGCAATACTGGGACAGAGATATCTTTACGATGAATCGTGAGCAGAAATTATTCTGAAAAGGCCAAAACATAAAGAGTCTATACTGATGAGTTACTGGTCTGCTATACAGGAGAGCAGGCTGAACATTTACTGATGTCTCGTGACAGAATATTCTGAAATGCCAAACATAAAGAGTCCTATATCTGATGAGGGTTTACTGTCTGCTATACTGTTGAGGCAGATGAATATTAACTGATGTATCGTGGACAGACTTATTCTGAAAATGCAAAACATAAAGAGTCAATACTGATGAGGGTTACTGGTCTGCTATACTGTGAGCAATTGAATATTTACTGATGTATCGTGGACAAATTATTCTGAATGCCAAAACAAAAACAGATCCTATACTGGATGAGGTTCCTGGATCGCTATATCTGGTTGAGGCAGATTAATCTTTACTGATGAACGTGTACAGAATTATTCTGACAATGCCACTACCTAAAGATTATCTGATGATGGTTACTGGTCGCTATACTGGTGAGCATATGAATATTTACTTATGTATCGTGGACAGAATATTCTAAAATGCCAAAACAAAAAGAGTCTATACTGGATGAGGGTTACTGTCAGCTATACTGTGAGGCAGATAATATTTACTGATGTATTGTGGACAGAATGCTCCTGAAATGCCAAAAACTAAAGAGTCTATACTGGTGAGGTTTGCTGTTCCTGCGCAGATGTAGCTGTGGCTGTGTGTTTCAGAACAAGTTTATTGTTGCAATGCAATAACGTAAGTAGGCCTACAGAGATTAAGGCAGGCCGGATTTGCGATCAAAGTTTCTGGTGAAAAAGCGATTGTACTATTGAAGAAGGCGTGGTACTCTCTTGCTTTAGTGAAAGAAGATCGCTGATGGAACCGCACGTAGAGGTTTGCTGTTTTGTTGAAAGCTCGAAAGTTGATTGTTTACTAAGCAAGAAGTTTTGTTTAGTGTGGCTCAGACAGAAATTTGGTGTTTTATGAAGATCGAAGTGTTCATGCTGTGTTATAGAAAAGTTGCGCAATATTACAAAATAGGAACTGACTCTTGTGGAGATCGAAGATCATTGCCATTGCTACACTGTAAAGGCAGACAGGAACTTCACTCATGTTGAGTACCACACATTCACGAGCAGTGGTGCTGATAAAAATATAAAAAAAATTAGTGTGCATGTGGTGTTAAGCAGACATAACAATGTTAGTTTCTAGGAAAATTAATGGTTAAATCTGAGTATGGCATCCAGGCAGGTGCGCGTGCGTGTGTATAATGTAGGTGCGTAATTTTATTTGTTTTATACATGCGGTGTTGCATGCAACACACACACACACACACGCACGCAACGCACGCACGCAGCGCCCACAACCAAGTACGTATGTACGCATGCACGCGCGCACGCAACACAACACACACACACACACACACACACACACACACACAACACACACACACTACACACACACACACACACACACACACACACACACACACATTAACCACAAACAAATATCTAGATCGTTGCCAACGACATGTTTGTTGTTTGTTGTTGTTTGTTTTTGACGCTGACTTGCAATATTGACAGAAGAAGAAATAACAAACAATAATAACAACCCCCCCCCCCCCGCACCCAAAAAAAAAAAACAAAAAAAAAACTTTTTAAAAGAAAAAAACAACAACAACGAAAAGGCAGAAGGCCATCATCATTTGCATGCTAAAACTGTCCTTCACTTCCCAGTGGCCTGCTGTCTGACCCGGCCACATCCTGTCAGAAACTCCTGTGATTGTCACGCCCAAGTGTGGGCACGGCCCGCGCTGCCCCTCCTCACCAACCTGTCAGCCTGTCTGTCATCCGTCTGTCTATTGTCATTGTCGTGCATACCCCACACCCCCCATCTCCCTACCTCCGCCCCACCTCCCCCGCCCACTTCCCACCCGTCCTCTTTTTCGCAACCCTACCCTCGTTTCATGTCTGTTTTTGTGTTTGTCTGATTGACTGTTGGTCTGTCCTGTTTCTCTCTCTGTGTCTCTGTCTCTGTCTCTGTCCTCTCTCTCTCTCTCTCTCTCTCACTGCTCTCTCCTCCAATCTCTCTCTCTCCTCTCTGTCCTTCTGACCCTGTCTGTCTTCACTCTCCTCTCCCTCTTTTCTTTCTTTCTCGTGTGTGTGTGGTGTGTGTGTGTATGGTGGTGTTGTGTGTGTGCGTGCGTGCGTGGCGTGCGTGTCGTGCGTGCGTGCCGTGCGTGGCGTGCGTGCGTTTGTGGTGTGTGTGTGTGTGTGTGTTTCTATTTTTGGTCTCGCTCGCTTTCTTTCAGTCTGCCTGTTTTTGTTTCTGTCCCTCTATCTTTCATCCTGTCTGCCTGCCCGGTTTCTCTCTCTCTCTCTCTATCTCTCTCGACCTTCCCTCCCTCACTCTCTCTCTCTCCTCTCTCCTCTCTCTCTCTCCTCTCCTCTCTCTCTACCTCGTCTCTCTCTCTCCTCACTCTCTCTCCTCTCTCTCTCTCCTTAAAGCAAGCTAATGCAGCAGAAACTATACGGGTATAGCATTTCATACTCATGCAGACGTGGATTTGTTCAATCAGAGTGTTCAAGAACAAACACAACATATGAAATGGAAATATGTAGAAGATGTCGGGGTGGGTGTGGGGGTGGGTGGGGGGATGGTTTCAGAGAATGATTTGTTCAGATAAAGAATTCCGATCCTGATCGAGACCTAGTCGTAAAGGGACTGCTGAAAAGAATTAGTGGAGGGGTTGCTTGGGGGTTAATGGGGGCGGCAGAGACCAAAGAAAAGATGGAAAATGACTCTGTACTGCGAAACGGTGAATATTAGAATTGTAATAGAACAAAAAAAACAACAACAGAAATAGATAAAGCGTGTAGCTGTGCTAAGTGGAGTAGGTGTCATCTCTGTGAAAAATCAAAAGTGCACTAGACACGCGGCGC
Organism: Conus ventricosus; assembly: GCA_018398815.1. Lineage (NCBI taxonomy): Eukaryota > Metazoa > Mollusca > Gastropoda > Neogastropoda > Conidae > Conus > Conus ventricosus. The sequence continues at coordinate 1,017 of JAFLJL010000772.1, read as the reverse complement.
AAGAAATGCGGGGGTTCAACTTCAATTCGGATGTAATACATTGTTTTGTGTATGAACGGTTCGATTACGTCTGCCATCGTTCTCTCTCTCTCTCTCTCCCTCTTCTCATCTCTCTCTCTCTCTCCTCTCTCTCTCTCTCGCTCTCCCTCTCTCTCTCTCTCTCACTCACCTCCCCCACCCTCTACCCTCTGTCCCCTCCTCCTCGCTCCTTCCCTCCTTCTCTGTCTGTCTCCGTCTCTCATCTCTCTCTCTCTCTTATCTCCTCTCTCTCTCTCTCCTCTCTCTCTCCTCTCTCTCTCCTCTCGAGTCCTCTCTTTCTGTGTCTCGCTCCTCTGCCTGTCTGTCCATCTTCTGTATGACACCGTGTGTGTTGTGTTTTTCTTCTCGTCTTCTTCTTCTTCTTCTGTCTTCTCTTCTTCTCTTCTCTTCTTCTCCCATTTTTTTTTGTGTGTGTGTGTGTTGTGTGGTTGTGTCGTGCGTGCGTGTGCCCCCACCACGTGTGTGTGTGTGTGTGTGTGTTGTGTGTGTGTGTGTGTGATTTGGTGTGTGATGAGGAGAGAGAGAAAGAGAGAGGGGAAAGAGAGAGACAATGGGGAAAGAGAGAAAGAGAGAGTTTTAGATGGATCAGGAAATTACTGTTCAGTTACATGACACTCAGACTGTGTTTGCAATCGCTTTAACGAAATATGAGCAGGGTTTAAGAAAAGAAGATTCTGGAGAAAGAACACGAAGAAATACCGAAAACAGAGTGACGTAAAAGAATTATTCAAGTAACAGATAATAATAAATAAGTAGTATAAAACTGGCGAAAGACATTATTCAAAGGTGGAAACGTAAAAAAAAATGAATCAAGTAGCAGAAAACACTCAAAGATTTACGCCGGTAAAAGTGTATAAAACTAGCAAAAACGTTTCGAAGTAACGAAAAAAAAAAAATAATCGTGGGAAAAAATGAAAAACAAAAAATCATGTTATGAAACCACACACTAAAACAAAAATTACAAGTAGCAAAAAAAAC
>JAFLJL010000771.1:0-38117 GCA_018398815.1 Conus ventricosus | reverse complement strand
CATGATTGCGGTCTAACTTTCGTCTAAAATCAGTTGAAGGATCAATGTTAAATTCGTTGCAGATTCTTTCATATGCATTATTGTCCATTGGGCTGTTGAATGGATTAAACGTGCTGTCGCTTGGGAGGGCTACTTGTAGTTCAGTTAGTATTCGTCTGTACTGGTAATAAACATGAAAGTTATATACTGACCTTACTAAAAGATTGGGATGGTTTAAATGGTTTGCATATGAAACACCGCAGCCTGTGGTTGCGCAGTAAATGGCAAAATTTAACTGATTCTGATAAAACGTCATAGGGTGGGATGACCATGCTGATGGCACTCTATCATTATTTATTGGTGGATTTAAATATTTAGTTAGTGGGTTTACAAGTCTGACTTGGAAGCCATATGATTCGTCTACTGCAATGGTTAGATTGCTGAAGTCTAAAGATTTGGGATTATAAAACGCCCCTACATTGTAAGTGGCACTTTCGTTATATTTAAAGGGTTCCATTTTTAAATAGTTTTTTAAAATAGTTATAAAAAGATGTACATCTATATAACCAAGCAAAACGAGCGCGTGTTTTTTAACGTACCCAATTGTCAATTGGCGCGGAGTTGTAGGATTGCCCTTAAAGAAATTGGCTTAAAAGTTATGTGGGTTAACATATCTGAAGGAGCTCAAAATAACTGGATTAATATTAGTAACGAGGTGGGCAATCAAATAACTCATGTAAAAATACTGATGGTTACTACAACTTTTGTTTTTTAAAAGAAGTACTTATCGAATTTGGCATATTGCTAACAATCAACGAAGCAAACCTCAGAATTACTATACGTTTCCCACTAGAAGAAAGAAGAGAGTACACTTTTCCTAAAGGCCTTGCTCAAATCTTAGGCTTCCACAGTAGCGATAGAGCTTATAGATTTAGCACAAGAGAAGAAGTTTATCAATTTGAAGGTAATAAACCTTCTGACTTTCTCGTGAACCCAATGTTGTATGTTCATTTACAACAGTTAAAAACAGAAGCTAATTTGTTTGATGGCTATCCGTCAACAGTTCTAAAGGTTTTGCCATCAACTAGGGCGGGGTTTTGCGATTATCGATTAATCTCAGTTGAAAAAAAACAGTGAATTTAAAGAATTAATTAATGGGCCTATAAATTCAATAGATATAAAAATATCTGACCAAAATGGAAAGTCGGTTGTTTGTTCTGATTTATTAATGGTGTTAGAAGTAGAAGAGCATGCTGTAAATCATTAGATTTTTTATATTATAGGGAGAGAATGTAATATCTATGTTCAAGCTCACCCATCTTATTTCTCTTGTTTTGTAGCAAGAATCAGAAGTTATGCGTGTGTGCGTGCGTGGGCAGGGGGTGGGGCGTGTGTGGTTTAATCAACTAGGTCAATCAGCCCCAGATCCTTTTGACCTTGTTTACTGCAGTGCTTTGAAGGACAAAACGTGAGTGGGCGTGCATGCGTGCATGGGGTGGGGACGTGCGTGCATGGGGTGGGGGTGGGGGTGGCGGCAGGGGTGTGTGTGTGGGGGTGGGGTGGAGGGTAGGGACGTGCATGCGTGGGGTGGGGGTGGGGGGTGTGCATGCGTGGGGTGGGGGTAGGGTTGGGGTGGGTGTGTGTGTGTGTGTGTGTGTGTGTGTGTGTGTGTGTGTGTGTGTGTGTGCGTGCGTGGGGTGTGTGTGTGTGTGTGTGTGTGTGTGTGTGTGTGTGTGTGTGTGTGTGTGTGTGTGCGTGCGTGGGGTGGGGGTGTGTGTGCAGGAGTTACCTCCCTTAGTATTATTTTTAGCCCTGTTGAGGGCCTTTCTAGGTCATTGTTCGTGCGCGGAACAATGACACAGTTCTAGCATATTTTTAGCCTTAGGCCGGTGTCTGCTAGCTGAGGAAGCAGGCTATTGATTTTTTCACAGCAGACCGCGTTTAATCGCTCCTCTGTCAGAACTCGCGAAAGCCAACGTCGCTTTGCATATATTTTAAAATGAGCCTTCTTTTCTCATACAAGCTGTGGATCAAAATTCCAAGCTTGTGGAACTTTAGATAATAGTAAAAACAAAATGATAAAACAGGCGTAATTTCAGCCATGTTTTTCAATTTCATAAAAAAACCTTCGTCGATCGGCTCATAATCAAGTTTCTCTACAAAACATTTACGTAAAAAAGCATCCAGTTCACTTACTGTCATTTCACGTTTTCCTTTGATTCGTTTCCTAAAGATCTAGACTCTCTCTTTGACCGGGTTGGAAACGAAGCAAAGCTCTCGTTAAACGCGTCCGCACTCATCGGCGTCCCAGCAGCAAAAGGCCGACCCGGCTGAGGGCTCGCTAGTCCCAGGGCAGCAATGACGTCATACCTACTGTCGATTGGTTGAACGCGGACACGTGACAGCTCAACTAATTAATAATGCAGTATTGCAGGCGGCAGGTCTCGTGTTGCACGCTTCACTGCACAAAGTTCCAGTAACCAATATTGATTGGAATCGGCCTGGGAGTGGAGGCTGTCAAGCCATATAAATGTTTAGTTGATTTTATGTCCCGGAGAGAATGTAAATATCTTTGTTCACGATCACCAAATTCTATTCTGCACGGAAACCCCCGTTTTAAATTGACAATTACGTCAATTTTAGAGGTTTTGAGGCGTTAATTTTTGTTTGTGAAAGGTGTTAATTTTGGCCAAAACTGATATGAGATGGACGTGATTTGTATGTGAATTTCGTGCAGAATAACATGGGTGGTCTTGAACGAACATATTTACATTCTCTGTTTTGGATTGTGAACTGTAGTCCAGCTGGGTTGTGTTGCACGTGTTGTGCAAGGGGGGCCCTGTTAAGGTTGTAAGGCTTTCTGTATTGAGTATTATTGTATGAGGGGTCCTATCAGGGTTGCTATTTTATACTTGTTGATAAACATTTCCTTTTGTGCCTGCAACTGTCTACGATTTCAACTCTTGTGTTCAATGTAGCCATACTAGGTTTGCACAGAATCATCCACTTTTCTGTTGTGCACAAATTACATCTCTTTGTGCTATTATTGTATGCTGCTGCTTTTCTGATTATTTTCCATGTGATGTTAAAATCTGTATTTGTTTTCTTAAGATCCCATATATGTTCACTTAATTCTGTTTGGTGTTTGTATTTTTCATACTTGAAAGATTGCTTGTGATTGGCGTACCTAGCTTTGAATTTGTTTTCTGTGATCCCTATGTATGTCTCTTTGCCGCTTTTTGTTGTCACAGTGGCTTGGTATACGATGTTATCAGAGAGACATTGGTTGTTCAGAGGGCATTGCTCTTTGATTGTGCAATTGCAAGTTTTCCGTTTGTCACCCTCGTTTTTGACGTTGGTTTTCTTTTGTTTGAAGCATCAATTATTTTTGTCAAGATCTGGCATACAAGAATAGGATAGTTTGATAGTGTTCCTAATGAATATTTTGAAAAGTTTATGGTCTTTCTGGAACGATTCTGTTAATATTTTGAAGAATTCTTTGCCAATGTTGGTTTTCACTCTACCATCATATGGTGGGTTATACCAGGTTATTTTCCTCTTTCTGTTTTCCTTCCTGCTTCCAGTGGTACTTTCAGGTTCATATTTCAACTTGTAGTTGTGTCCACTTTTCAACAGTAGAGAATGTAAATATCTTCGTTCAAGCTCACCCATGTTATTTGCACGAAAACCCCCCTTTTCACATACAAATCACGTCCATCACATATCAGTTTTGACCAAAATTAACACCTGTTTCACAAAAAAATTAACACGCAAAACCGCCAAAAATCGACGTAATCAGTACATTAAAACGGGGCTTACGTGCTAGATAAGATTTGGTGATCGTGAACCCGCATATTTACATTCTCTCCACTGCTATTAACGCCCGCGGGACTGAGCCCTTGCTACTTTTCTAGTATGCTCTTCTACTTCTAGCTCTATTAATAAATCAGAACAGACAACTGGCTTTTCATCTTGATTAGTTATTTTTACATCCAATGAATTTATAGTATCCCAAATTAATTCTTTAAATTGGCTGTCTCCGTCAAACGTATATAACTGATAATCGCAAAACCCTACCCTAGTTGGTAGCAAAACCTTTAGAACTGTAGATGGATAGCCATTAAACAAATTAGCACATGTTCTTAACTGTTGTAAATGAACATACAAAATGGGGTTTGCGAGAAAATCAGATGGTCTATTACCTAAATACTTATAAATGCCCCATTCTACAATGCCGTGTGTACTGAAGCTATATGTTTCACCACTGCCATAAAAGCCTAAAATTCTAGCAAGGCTTCTAGGAAAAACATACTCCCCTTTTTCTTCAAGTTTTGGAAAATTTATAGTAATTTTGAGGTTTGCTTCGTTAATTGTTAACAATATACTATATTCGCTAAGTACTTCTTTTAAAGAACAAAAGTTGTAGTAACCATCGAGTATTTTTAAATGTTTTAATATATTGCCTTGTTCGTCCTTAACATCCACCCAGTTATTCTTATCTTTTTCAGATATGTTAGCCCACATAACTTTAAACCCAATTTCTCTTAGGGCAACCCTATAATTACCACGCCTATTGTCAATTGGGTGCGTTAAGAACACACGTTTGTTTTGCTGGTTTATATAGATGCGCATCTTTTTTATAACTATTTAAAAAATTAATTAAAAAAATGGTAGCATTTAAATATATTGAACATGCTGCTTACAATGTAGGAGCGTTTTATAACCCAAATCTTTAGACTTCAGTTTACTAACCATTGCAGTAGATGGATCATATGGCTTCCAAGTCAGACTTGTAAACCCACTAAATGAATATTTAAACGCACCAATAAAGAGCGACAGAGTGCCATCAGCATGGACATCCCACCCTATGGCTTTTTTTCAGAATCAGTTAAATTTTGCCATTTACTGCGCAACCGCAGGCTGCGGGGTTTCATATGCAAACCATTTAAACCACCCCAATCTTTTAGTAAGGTCAGTATATAACTTTCATGTTTACTACCAGTACAGGCGAATTCTAACTGAACTACAAGTGCCCTCCCTAACGACAACGCGTTTTATCCATTTAACAGCCCAATGGACAATAATGCATATGAAAGAATCTGCAACGAATTTAACATTGATCCTTCAACTGATTTTAGACAAAAGTTAGACCGCAATCATGGGTTAGGCACATTGTATTTGTGGGGCGCAAAAAGAGAATATACTTATGACTACTGGCCTAGCCACACCTCTTTTCACCCAAACGCACAAGTTAGATTGGGATCAATAGAACAAAAACACCCTAATGCCTGGACAACATTTATCTTAGATAAAAGTAAAGGTTTAACAATGCCAGGCGTGCAAAGACTTAATGACTCCATAAGGACATACGTTTGATGTGTATTAGGAGCGCAAGCACAGACCAAGTCTAGCATCGTGGATCAATCTACAGGTTTTGATGCTAGAAAACAATTGTTAGCCAATTTAGAAGATGCTATTAACTCTGCTGTTGATTTGCCCTCCAGCATACAAAGGTATCAAGACGTTCTTGCACATGCTAGGTCAAAGGTTGACTTTGTTGTAGGTCATGGATTATACATGCTACCCTCCGACCTTAGACTACAGATGGGCATGATACAGAATTATAACAATGAAATCCTCATAGCTGGAGACGACCAAGACTTAGGACACAATAAATGCTTAAACACAAGGCCCGCTCCATCCATTTTAAAGAAAGTACCCAGCCCTGAAGAAGGCGATCCAGTTATAAGCGCCCCCCAGCCAGAAAGCAGCCCAGAAAGCACTCCACCTGTTAATGTGCCTCTCACTGACAGTCATACTAGCGAAAAGACAGCCCTTGCTGTATTTTTAACTTTTACTGGATTAGCTATACTTTATTTCACTAAAAATTAATCCAGCAGCTAGCACTCCTAACGTCCACAGATGGTCAGCCATATAACCAGCAACTTTGCCTATAGTAGACAAAACCCAACTAACAACACTGCCTATTATGCCAGGCAGAGCATCAAGCGCTTTGGCAGCTAACTTCTTTAATAAGTTTGCTAGATGATGTAATTGTTTTCTAATCCAACTTTTACCAGGCTGAGGCGTTGGAGGCGCTACTGGCCCTGTTGGTGCACTGCCGGTTAAAGCATAAACAAGTGTGGAGATGGCAAACCCAACAGCCGTTAATATACTAACTATTGTAATCCCCTGTTCCCTGAACAGAATCCTTATTCTTTCTGCCAGAGTTGTATTTTCATAAAGTATTCTCTTTATAGTTTCTTTGAATCTGGTTATTTGTGATTCTAGATTTCCTCTGAGAATAGAAATCACGTTTAAACTGCCCTTCCTTTTCGCCATTAACTTCTGTATTTTCTGCTGTATTCTAGCCTTTTCTTCTAGTCCTAGATTGTTATCGTCTGCATCAGCTAGCTTATTTTTTTTCTTCTTCTATCTCTCTCTCTAGCTTACTAAGTTTTGCTGTGCTGTGCATTAGTTCTTCTCTTATTGTTGTAAAAGCAGCCTTAAGACCCCGGATTTCACGCATAGGCAATGGAGAATCGTCAATTGTTTCTAATGTTTTTCTGACTGTCTCCTCACTTAAACTCGCATCAATTTCTAATATTAGTTCATCTGCTGTTTGATTTAATTCTTGAAGAGGTATGTTTTGTATTTCAGATTGTGTTGGCAACTCTTGCCCCAAGTTTTGTAAAAGACTAACAGCCTCAGGCCTTAAATCGTCAATAAAGTTTAATTGCCTTTGGTCAACAACAGGGAGATCTCTAAGAATTGTGCCCCTGCTTAAAAACTGGGTTGGGTCTGGTTTTGCAGTAAGTCGTACACTCTTTCCTTTAATGGTTCTTACATACAAATGATTATTTTTATCTGTTGAAAAATTAGAAGCCCTAAGTGCTCCTGGCTGCTCTCGTCCCATATGGCTATATAATGATTCAATTCTATCTAGCAATCGTATTTGGCTTAATCCTACTCCCTGGCCTGCTGCTGCTCCTTCAAGCTCTTCTTGCAATGAGGGGCCTAGTTCTTCATCTTCATCTTCTTCTTCAATAGGATCAGGCGCGTCAAAATCTTCATCCATATTTTTTATTTATATTCTTTTTGGTTTTATAAAAAATGAACTCATACGGTTGTGACCTCGATCCATACAGAAAAGAGAAGGAACCCCATGGCGTAAAAGGTATAAAGCAGACTGTAATTAGTGTAAATACTCCATCAACAGTTCAGCCTGGACAAACTTTAATAGTCAGGTTCCCTGATCTTGGCGCTGACGATGTTATAATGCCAGGCACTGCTAAACTATCATTCAAAATAGATATTAAATCAAAAGATCCTAATGCTACTGTTGTTGCGAATTTGGGCAGGGCTATTGTTAAACATATAACAATCAGTCTGGAGGGCATAGCAGTCTTTGCACTAAACGAGGCAGACATTTTTGCCCTCTATTCTGACCTATGGCTACCTAAAAAAGAAAGAAAAGAGAAAGTTTATCAGGGAATACAAGGCCCAAACGGCCTCAAGCACAGGCTTAAAGCGGAGGATGCAAAGGATGATGTTAAAGATGAGGCAGTAGCAGAAGCATTTGGCAACAGATTCTGCATACCTCTAGATTTTGAACTGTTAAAGACGCATATGCCATATTACCAAGGCGCACTAAAAGAAAAACTTACAGGAGGGAGGGATGAGAGACGGAGACAGACAGAGAGAGGTATAGAGAGATGCTGTGGATTATTTAATTATTTTAATTTATAATTTATTCTAGTTTAAAAATGAAGCCAGAAGAAGTTAGAAAGCTTGCTAATATACTTCACACGTTGAATTGAAAGGCCATAGAGAAAGGTTAAGGAGCAGGTTTGAAACATCAATTACTGATCTTTTTATTCACATAAATATACAAACAAGCGTGAAGAAGGCTATCAGTGAAATACAAGATTCTTGGCCTGTTGAGGCCATAAAATTGTTTGCCATATTAGTTGATTATATGGCTTCTCAAGATGTTAATCTGACTGTTTCTACTTGTCCTTCAGGGATAACTATTTGCTTTAATGAAGATTAGGTTTTACGATTAGAAAAGACTATAAATAACAGTTGAATAACAATTATTTTTTTTATTTATTTTGGATTAAAAATGGCTGCCGAACTTAGTGTATCTGATTTAAAGAATTGTAATGAACTTTTTTAATGAGACAATGAAAGCGTTAAACATTGATTTTAGTGAATCTGGTTTTGAGAATGATGTAAACAATATAATAAAAGATCATAGTGAACTATTTAACGAAGCAATCAAAGTGATGAACATTGACTGTAGCGATTCAGAAAAAGCTAAAATGCTGGCGGCGTTATTGTAAGGTTAACATGTCTTGAAGTGTTGCAACGCTTAGGTGAAGAATAAAAAGCGCGTTTTTACTTACTTTTATATACATTTATTTTTTTAATTTACGTAAATATTTTGAGTTAAAAAATGAGCCTCACAAGCATGTCTGAGTTTGAAAAACTGCCAGCCAACGCACTGGTGAAAGGTAGTGACAAACAATTAAGCAATATGTTTAGCGAAGTAGACATGGGCATTATTAACTCCACAAATGTTCATGAAAGCGTGGCACACGCCATCTCTAAAATCCTAGAGTCTCTTCAGATGGAGCCGCCAGTAAAAGTGTTGTTGGCCGTTCTGATTGATTATATAACACCTGATGATAGTAACATGGACGTCTGGGTTTCAACTAAACAGAAAGAAGTTATTAGCTATCACGACTTTAATTCTGACTGGGCTGATTACATGCTTACACAGTTTAACCATGCAAGTGAAGAAGCAAAATTGCGCGGTTCTGGGTGGTCTGAAGGGACAGTCCTTCAAATTATATTGAAACAAACAAAGTTCTATCCTATAGTTGGCAATTCTCACCTTCCTCTCCCAAAAGAGTTAGTTTTAAAACGAGCAGTCTTAAACATAAAATCCTGACAACATGTGTTTTATGTGGTGCGTTTTAGCGCATTTACATCCTGTTATAAAGAACGCAGAAAGAGTATCTAATTATGAACAATATAAGCAAGAGCTGAACTTTAATAACATAACCTTTCCAGTAAGCATACAAAGTATATCTCAGTTTGAAGAACAAAACAAGCCAATCACTGTAAACGTATACGATTGGTCTGTAGAAGCCAATCTAGTGCCTCTAAGGATTTCTCCCAACGCCCCCACTTTAGGCGAACCACTTAACAAGCATGTAGACTTGATACTGTTTGAAGACGGTCTAAAGAGTCATTATGTATTAATAAGAACAATAAGCAGACTTATGGCTTTTACGTCAACGGATCATGCTAAGCAAGGGCTTTGTAGAAGGTGTTTGGTCAGAATCCCAACTATAGAAGTGGCCGCCAGTCATAGAACTCATTGTAAAAGTTTTGTAGACTGTGAAACCAAACTCCTCACACCTAAACCAGGATCTAAGGTCAGTTTTAAAAATTTACACAAAATGCAGATGAGCCCGTACGTGGTTTATGCAGACTTTGAATCAATCTTGCCGCAGTACTATGGCCCACAACAGCAAGAACAAAAAACAACCTTATTAACCCACCATACAGATCTGTTCTTATGCGTTTATTGTTGTTAGGTCAGACGGCCAACACACGACACCAGAGATTTACAGGGGGCCCAACGCAGCTAGTAGATTTTTAGAGCAGATGAAACAACTTCGTAATTACTACTCCAACCAACTAAATCTTTCAGACATTGTTATGACTCCTGAAGACCAAGAACGTTATGACTCATCTACACACTGCTGGATATGTAACAGAGAATTATTAGGTGACACAGTAAGAGACCACAATCACATTACTGGCAAATTCAGAGGACCGCGCACAACAATTGTAATCTTCAACTTAAGGTTGATCCCAAAAAATGGAAACTGCCTATTTTCTTTCATAACTTACGAGGCTACGATTCTCATTTCATCATGCAAGCATGACTTCTGAATATAAGAGGGTTACCTGCATTGCACAGTCTTCAGAAAAGTACATGACTTTTACTCTTGACTGTTTATCCTTTTATGACTCTGCCCAACATCTGATGGGGAGTTTAGATAAATTAGCAGGATCGCTACAAGACTTTCCAATCACTAAACAATATTTTGATCCATCTTTAGTGCGTAAAGCAGTTTATCCTTATGAATACATGAACTTGTGGGACAGCTTTGACGAAGACTCACTTCCTCCTAAAGGCGCTTTCTTTTCTAGTCTTAGAGGCAAAGACATAACTGATGCTGACTATGAATACGCTCAGAAAGCCTGGACAGAATTACACTGTGAAACAATGGGCGACTATCATGATCATTACTTGATGGCCGACGTGTGTTTATTGGCAGACGTCTTTCAGAATTACAGAACTACATGCATGAAACATTACAGCTTAGACTCATCACATTACATCTCTGCCCCCGGCCTTTCTTGGGATGCATTCTTAAAGTCTACAAACATCCAGATTGACTTAATTTCTGATCTACCACACTTCAGATGATTGAAGATGGTCTAAGGGGAGGTATTAGCATGGCCTCACATCCTTACTGCAAAGCCAACAACAAATATTTAGATGATTATGATTCCACTAAACCGTCTAACTATCTAATGTACTTAGACGCCAACAATCTGTATGGATGGGCCGTGAGTCAACCGCTTCCACTGAGAAACTTTACAATGATAAAAGGACCTCATAATGTTAATACTGTGTTAAGTATGTTGTCACAGCTTCCACCTGATAATCCAATGGGGGTAATCTTAGAAGTAGACTTAGAATATCCTTATAAACTACACGATCTTCACAACGATTACCCCCTAGCCGCAGAAAGATTAAAGATGAGTCCCATCGAACCGCCTAAACTTGTTCCCAATCTTCGCAACAAAACTAAGTATGTTTGTCATTACAGACTCCTACAGTTTTACTTAAGACACGGACTGAAACTAAGAGCTGTTCACAGAATAATTACCTGTGATCAAGAGCCCTTTATGAGGCCATACATCAAGAAGAATACTGATCTTAGAACTCAAGCCACTGATGCTTCAGAAAAAGACTTCTTTAAACTGATGAACAACAGCTGTTTTGGCAAAACTATGGAAAATCCACACAAGCTAAAGATGTGAAATTAGTTACAAAAGAAAACCAAGCAATTAAGTTTGCCTCTAAACCTAACTATCAAGACTTTAGAAGATTTAACGACAGCTTGGTTGGTATTATGATGAAGAAAAAAGATGTTAAGTTGGAGAAGCCAGTGTTTTATCGGCTTTACCGTATTAGAGTTGTCGAAGTTATTGATATTAGAATTTCTGTACGACTACTTTAAACCGCGGTACCCAGAAGCAAAAGTCCTTTACACAGACACTGATAGTTTATTCTAGACGTCCTCACAGAAGACTTCTATAAGGATTTAGAAACTGAGGTAGCCAAAGGAACTGATGGGTGGTACGACACATGTGACTATCCAAAAGATTCACCTTTACATTCAACTGTAAACAAGAAAGTAATTGGAAAGATGAAGGATGAACTTAATGGGACAGTTATAAAAGAATATGTTGGTTTGTGGTCGAAGATGTATAGCGTTGCTAGCCAGACTTCTGTAATGAAAAAAGCTAAAGGCATAAGTAAAGAAGTTGTCAAAAAAAATGTAACTCACGACAACTACAAGCAAGCTCTCTTTGAGAACAAAGTATTTCATCACACAAATGTTAATCTGCGCTCTACTCTTCATCAAGTAAACACAACTGCTGTTAACAAGAAATCACTAGTCTCTAACAATAACAAGAGAACTTACGTCATCATGAGTTTTTCATATGCTGTAGGACATTGGAGAACTTTAAAAGATTAACTTGACTGACTTAACAAGTACTTAACTTAAGAACCTAACAAGAACTTATTTAAGAACCTAACAAGAACCTAACTAGTACTTATTTAAGAACTTATTTTTTTGCACTTTACTTGTAATTTACTTGCACTTAACTTAAAAGTACTTTCTATAACTAACTTAACTTGTACTTATCTAGTTCTTAACTTGTACTTTATCTAGTTCTTAAAAACTATTCCATAGAAAATGGGTCTACAACAGGAGGTTGCACTTTTTTTGCAGAAGCTGGTTCTTCTTCTTTTACTGGGTTTGTGGGGGTTTGTGACTTTGCTGCTAAGTATGGCGTTAGACATTTGTATGCTAAAACCCCCCCACCAACAACAACAGCAGCAAATACATAATAATACATCTTATCGTTTGATTGTGATTGTGTTGTTGTTAATTGCGATGGCGGTGCTGGCGGCGATGTTGTATTACTATCTAACAATTTTTGTTTTGCTGATTGGTTTGCTTTTTGCAGTCTGTTCCATTCAGCTAGTTTACGCCCAGCCTCAACACGTCCGGGACTTTTAGACTTAGTAACATTACTCACTTGTGGTACATTCACTTGTGGTACATTCTGCTCCTTCGGAGGGTCCTGCGGACTGTCCTGCGGGGTCTTCTTCTCCTGAAACGCTCATTTTTTTTTATTGCGATTAAATTAATATGATCAAAATTAATATGATTAAAAGTAATTAATCCCATGATGAATGGGCATAACATAGTCCCAAATCTGTAATACATGTCACATGCAAGAGTTTCTAGGGACTTGTTTAAAACCGGATCTTGTGATAAGTCATATTTAAATCGTCTTCTGAGTCAACTGGCGCCATCTTACTTACTAACTTAGCATATAAACTAATCATTGTCTGGCCTACCGATCTAGCGATTTTTGACCCTAGTTGTGCTTCGTACCTAGCGTAGTACTTCTCAACGTCTGATGTAGACAATTGTTGGATCTGCTCAATACTTAGTTCAACACCTAAATACTGTTTAGTTTTTCCACACGCGGCCAGAGAGTATAATCTTTCTTTATGGCAGTTGTCTGCGGAGTAGTCTGCCTGCTCCTCACACTTTAATTGTTCGTCACAATCCATTTTTAAAAAGCAATAAAAAATAATATAATACTTTTAAAACCATGAGTTTAACGTTGGTTAATTATGCAGAGCCTGTTGTTGGTGTTAAGTCTATTCAACCCTTGCAAAATTTTGTTGGGAATAAAACCGCCCAACATGGGAAAGATAGAAGATTCGCCAAAACTAGTTGCAACCTTATTTTTAGCTTTAACAACAAAAGATTATTTGATTAAAAAGCACATAGACAGTCTTTCGTATTATGATTTTTTAATTATTTTTTTAGTTAATAAAAGATGAGTGAAAAAAAGATTATCAATACGATTTACCACTCTGCTGTAATTAGCGGTCTTAGTATAGGCTATAGTGTGTTAGCAAAAAACATGTTTAAAATGAAGCCGGCGGATCTAGGAAGGTTAGACATTGAGGATGTTGTTAAGGTTATAGTTGTAATCACTGCAGGGATTGCCTCAAAAGACTTTCTGTTACACAGGGGGTTACCCAGAAATTATTAGTGCATAGAAAGATTAACCTAGAAAATATTTATTTATAAAAAGATGTCTGGAGTAGTTATGATGGTAGGAGGAGCTATTGTTAATGCCTTGGCCTTCTCTGGAAGCAATTATATGTTTAGTAAATTGCGGTCCGATGAAGAGAGAGAACGCCATAACAAGGCAATGGAAGATTTAGCTAAAGCAAGAGACGCTTATGAGAAAAGACGAATTGCTCACTTAGACTTTATTAATAAAAAGTTAAGAGAACAGGGTCATGCAGAGCACACATTTACAGACGTTGATGAGGCAATGAATGAGTATTACTTAGTGACAGGAAAGAAGTTTCTAACATCGCCCCGCCAGAACTGTCTGACTTTTATGAGCCATCAGAAGAACAGAAAGTGGCAGAAATTGGTTTTATTGTGGGTGCTATGGGAGCAATCTATATTCTTGCACAAACAATCTAAAAACAATTAAAAATACAACTAAAATACAGTCCTTCTTATGGACAATACGAAGTACAAAATATATTATTCTCCTAAAGGGTATTGGAAAGGAAAGACTGCTATTGAAAAACTGAGTAAAGCCGCTAGAGTGTCTGAATCAGATGCGAAAGACTGGCTTTCAAAACAGGCAATTTGGCAAATATATCTGCCTGCCCCAAAAAGAATAATAAGGCCTAGATTTGTTAACTCAGTTCCTAATGACACCCACCAGATGGACTTGCTGTATCTACCACATGATAAAATAAGAAGAAAAAAGTTTAAGTATGCTCTGACAGTTGTTGACCTGGCTTCAAGATACAAAGACGCTGAACCTTTAACAGATAAAAGCTCAACTGCTGTGGCTGTGGCTTTACAACAAATATACATGCGAGGTCCATTAAAGTATCCTCGGATGATTCAAGTTGATGATGGAAAAGAGTTTAAAGGCTCTGTAAACCAGCTGTTTTTAAAACATCATGTTACAGTTAGGAGAGGGATCCCAAGCAACCATCGATCACAAGCCCTAGTAAAAACTTTAATAAGAATCTAGCTGAACGTTTGTTTACCTATCAATATCACAGAGAAATTATAGATAGAGAACGCAACACAGAATGGGTTAGGAGATTGCCAGCAGTCTTACGTGCCATGAACAATGAAGAATTTAAAGCAACAGGCCTTAAATCAGTAAACGCAATCAAATTAAAAAAAATTAGCGTTACTGAAGATGTGCAGGGGACTCAAAAAACTCTTGCCGTTTGGGCTAAAAGTAAGATACTTGTATGCTCCTGGAGAGGCAGAAGGTGATGTTAGAATTAGAGCTACAGATCCAATATGGAGCGTAGACGTTTATGAAGTTGAAAGAATCATGAAAACAACCCTCCCGTATATTATTTAAGAGAGACTCTCTCTTCTAGCGGCGCTACTGCGTCTAAAAAGCCTGCCCCTAAAAGATCCTTTGTTCGTGAAGAGCTGCAAGTTGTCCCGCCAAACACAGTGAGTTAACAAAAAATAGTATTTGCTAAACTTTTTTTTTTTGCTAAACTTAATTTTTTATGTCCTTGGAGAGAATGTAAATATCTTTGTTCACGATCACCAAATCTTATCTAGCACGTAAGCCCCCGTTTTAATGTACTGATTACGTCGATTTTTGGCGGTTTTGCGTGTTAATTTTTTTGTGAAACAGGTGTTAATTTTGGTCAAAAACTGATATGTGATGGACGTGATTTGTATGTGAAAAGGGGGGTTTTCTTGCAAAATAACATGGGTGAGCTTGAACGAAGATATTTACATTCTCTACAGTGCTTCTTGGTAGTCTGTTGCTGCATCGTTGAATATTTCTTCATTGCGGAAAGGTTGGATAACCTGTTGTTTATCCCTTGTATAGTTTTTATGATAGTTGGTGGGTGGTTACTCATGGAATTTACATATAATGGTGCATCATTGGGTTTTTTGTATGGTCTGTATTGGTTTTTGTTTAAATCTAGTGCTACATCCAAGTAGTTGACTACTTTTTTTGTTGGCTTCTATTGTAATTTTTAAGTTGTGATTTTGGAACAATTTACATAGTTCTTTCTTTTTATTCTCTACCTATCTAGGTGTATTGTCCAGTGCCGCCAATCCGTCGTCCTGTACAGCCCAACTTTATGCCCAAGTAGTTTGTGCAGTTTTGACAATAGTAACAGGCCGACTATCTCACATGTTTTCTGCACCATCGTATGGACCCATTGTAACGTCAAAAGTAGAATCAAAAATCTGTTGTTTTTTTTCATGTAAGGCTCCTTTTTATTATACAACAGTGTTTTTGTTTGTGTGGAAATATAATTTCCAATTCTGAATTTGTTATCTCAGTATATTTGGTTGTAAATTCCAAAGCTTTCCTGAGCAGTTCTTCATTGATGGACGGGTAAAAATCCACAATGTCGAATGTGATAAAGGTTGTGCTGTTTTGTTTGTTTAATTTTTGGAACCATTGCGCCACCTCATTAGTATTTTTCCAAAGGTTCAGTTCAAGATTTGATTTGGCATCATAAGAAAACAAATACAGATTTTAACATCACATGGAAAATAATCAGAAAAGCAGCAGCATACAATAATAGCACAAAGAGATGTAATTTGTGCACAACAGAAAAGTGGATGATTCTATGCAAACCTAGTATGGCTACATTGAACACAAGAGTTGAAATCGTAGACAGTTGCAGGCACAAAAGGAAATGTTTATCAACAAGTATAAAATAGCAACCCTGATAGGACCCCTCATACAATAATACTCAATAAAGAAAGCCTTACAACCTTAACAGGGCCCCCTTGCACAACACGTGCAACACAACCCAGCTGGACTAACAGTTTCACAATTCAAAACACATATATACGATTGAGGTCAGTAGCAGGGGATTGGCACGGGATCTGAAGAGAGGAAGGACCTCGAAACAAATTTGTAGTCCCGGTTTTAAGATTTACTTTTAATCATTATTTTAGCTGCTCCCGCATGGTTGAGCACTTTTTCCAAAAAGCCGGAAAATATACTACCAGCTATATATATATAATATATATATATATATAATATATATATATATATATATATATATATATATATATATAATATATATATATATATATATATATACATATATATATATATATATATATGTGAGAGAGAGAGAGAGAGAGAGAGAGAGAGAGAGAGAGAGAGAGAGAGAGAGAGAGAGAGAGAGAGAGAGAGAGAGAATCGTCTAATATTACCGATGATGAACGGACGTTAAAATAACCACTGAAGAGAGAGAGAGAGAGGAGAGAGAGAGAGAGAGAGAGAGAGAGAGAGAGGAGAGAGAGAGAGACAGACAGAGAGACAGACAGATAGAGCAATGTAAAGAGACTGAGAGACAGAGGCATCACTTGCAAAAAGATACGGAGGCAGAAAGTGAGTAGAAGACAGGTCGAGGGTTTTAGCGCAGAAAAAAAAGACAGGCTCAGAGAGAGAGAGAGAGAGAGAGAGAGAGAGAGAAGAGAGAGAGAGAGAGAGAGAGAGAGAGAGAGAGAGAGAGAGATTCAGATTCAGATTCAGATAATTTATTCGTAATCTGCCATGGCCCCAAACGAAGGCTGTGTGTGAACATGCACAGCACAATAAGTATAAACAATTATAATACATAACGAAACAAAAAGAAAATTTTTTTCACAAGTTCAGGAAGAAACACTTTTTTCCCCCAATTTAAAGGGCTTGGACAGAAACAATGAAAATTGTTTAGCAACTAAAGCAAAATGGAAGACAGAAGAAAGTTTTAATTTTAAACAAAGATGGCTGTCTATAATATTTAGGGCTTGATGTCTTTTCCCTGATTATCTGAGAGCGACATCATAGAAAAAATGCTTTTCTTTTTCCCTGGACTCCTCATAAAGACCATCAAACCCCAAACATTATGCGTTCGAATCTAAGATAATAAACAATTCGTATGCCTATCAAAATTTTTACTGTTACATGCTTTAAATGTCAAACTAACTATTTCAAATAGGTTTTCAAGTTAGATGTAGAAAAATTCCTAAAAAATCAAACTATAAATTTATGAATATGGCAGACCTTTCGTCATCTGCATCCACTATCCTGCGACAAATTGAAAAAAAACCTTTTTAAATTTTCTCGACTCCTTGTTCAACCAAAAACGAACCCAAAATCCATATTCAAAAAAAAACAGAGTCGCACTTTTGTCCCCCATTCCCCTTTAGTTCAAAATCAAAATCATACAAAAAATTTATACGCTTTTCAGGGATCGGTACATCCATGTAAGAATTTTTCAGCCATTATCAGATACATTTAACGGGACAGACAAAGTAAATAGGAAACGTCATTTCGCCATAAATAAACTTTGGATACGTCTGTCAAATCCAAGAAAATTCTTTAATGCAAAACATGGACCGATTTACAGAAAGAAACCACTTTTCTAACCCCATAACTCGAGCCATATTTTACGATTGGGTAAACCGGGAAACAAAAATTTTAAAAAAAATGAAAAGATGAATTATTAAGAACATGAATTTTTCTGATACAAATCAAAACATTTTAGCCTTCGAAGGTCTTTTCATGCACCAACAAAACTCAAAAGAGTTGAGAAAAAATACCCAAAAACCTATGGCATTGACAACGGGATAAATTACCTCATACAACCACTTTCTCGAGCCTAAATCCACCTTTACGGAATACTATAATATTGCTTTTACCATATTCACGTTAACGCAGAATTAGTAGCACGGTGTAAAGTATTAAGGTGCTGAAACCTACAACAGTTTCGACAAAAAATAACACATCAGACAAAAAAAAGGATAAAAAATTCAAAAGCATCAAGCGAAATGAAGCACCATGTTTACCTTATTAAAGATTCAATTTCTAACTCGTTAATAAACAAGAAAAAAAACGGGTTTATGCATCGCCCTGTTTTACCCCTTTTTTAACATTGATATAATCTTAAGTTTTGATCCACAGGACCCTGGTTTTTTACTTTTTCATACATACTTCCAATAACTTATACATTTACCTCTAATACCACTTTATGCAAGACTGGCCACAGAAGATTTCTATTTATCGAATCAAAAGCTTTTTCGAAGTCTATAAAAAGCTACATATAATTTTCTGTTATAAGAAAACTGCTTTTGTAAAAGTGCAAGCAATGAACATATAATCAATAGCCCGAATAACCTTTTTTAAAGCCTGCTTGATGTCACCTGTAATGTTATTTTCTTCTATCCATTCCTGCAGTCATGATTAATAATCATTCCAAACAATTTACTACTGATATCACAGAGGGAAATCACTCTAAAAATTGCGGGGGATTTTTAAACATCGCCCTTCTTATAAAATGGCAGAATAATTGATTCAGTCCAGTTATCCGAACGTACCACTATCAAATAATAATATTAAGAAATTTTAGAAAGAAGTTTACCACCTGGCCAAAGAATGTTTGAATAATTCACAATAATGCCGTCAGGGCCAGCTGCCTTACTTTTTTTCAGTTTTCCTAGTGCTAATAGTACTTCCTCTTGGTGATTGGGTCGTTCATATAATCACCACTGCCTACATCAAACACTTCTTCGATTGGTGTGTTATCAACATTTGAATCTATAAGGTTTGGAAATGCTGAAACCATGCATCAAGGGTAATACTGTTTCTGGGCTGCTTCTTTTGACCGAAACTTCTGCGGATAGTACTCCAAAATTCCTTTGGCGGCTTTATAGATGAAACGAGTTTATCTGATAAAGACTTATTGAACACTTTCTCTTTCCTCTGTAACAATGTTTTAAAACTCCCTCTAGCAACTGCGTAAGCGCCCCTATCTTCTATTTTTAAAGTGCGACGACTAATTCGTAATAATCCCTTGCATTTCTTTTACTAGTGTCACATCTTTCATACCAATCAGTCGATGTTTTACTGCTATCCAAAGATACACATTTTTTTCATACAGACAGCATTTTTCTTTTATGCATGCATTAAACATGTTCAGGCGCTCGATTTATATCCACATCTAATAAATGCATTGCACTATCTAGCTTTGCTTGAGTTTCACACTACATAACATATCTTGAAACAAACTAGCATTTTCATCATTCCATACAATTTTTTTCTATGACATATTTCTGTTCAAAGTTGCAGGCATGCACAATACTTTCTTTAGAAAAAAAAAACATGAAGTGACACAGGAAAATGATCAGAGTCAATACTTTTCTAAGACACTTAGCCTGCAATGAATCAAACAAACGAGAAAATAAATCATTAGAAAATATGAAATAATCGTCAACGCTGCATCCAGAGTCAGAAATGTATGTGTAGCAGCCTTCAGGGTCGCCTTAAACACACTCCATTAAGAATACACAGATCAAAAGCAGTGCATACATTCAGTAACATCTTTCCATAGTTGTTTGAGAGTGCCGGTTAATACTAAGAGGATGGCTGTCATACTGTTTATCAGAATCATTATTTCCAGAAATATCCTGTGAAAAATTAGAGGTTCTACTAAATTTAAATCACCATTCAAAATAACTAAACATCTCTGGAAAGTAATAAATGAAAGAGACATTCTTCGAGCAAATTAACAGCACTATCAATATCAAAATGGGTATAAAACGGAGAACCTTCAGGTGCTAAGAGCAAAAATATAGAACATCTTTATCTAGCCAAATAGGTTTTTATCAATCAAAAGACACAGAAATTATCAGATCAACGTCAATAGTCTCAACAAAGGAGGAGAACTCTTTTTTATCAAGCAAATTATCCCCCCCGACCTTCTCCCCTTTTTTTGAAAGTTTAATGGCGGGTTTACAAAATACATTATAGCCAACAAAGGAATCAGCACGACACTCTTCCATAAATGTTTCGATTAAAACACACAAAATCAAATTCGTAAAAAGAAGGAACGAAAATCAAGGTCAGTAAGTTTAGAAAATAAGCCATTCACATTCCATAATTAAAAGGAGAAACGGTTTTTTTACATCTGTACATTCCGCGTCCTTTACTTCACTGCACGTGTTTTCAGCACATTGCACAAGCCACCGCCTGACCCACAAAACACCCGCTCACCATGCCACTGGGCCCCCAGTGACAGGCATTTCTAACCGGTGTATGTTTTCTGTGGTTCCCCTCACTTGTCACACCTGTGTTGAAAAATTTTCTCACGTGGCCGGCCACCCCCTATTTGGACCTTTTAAATCACCTTGATCATCTAGGAAATATTTTTTACCGTCAACAAGCAGGGGATCAAAATTTATCGTTGCTCTTTTCCTTCGGATCTTGCTCTCTTCAGGTGAGGGGCAGGCCCCGTCTAATTTCGCGAACACGAGTGGAAAAATCCTCTCCTATAAAAACGTCGCTCCCCTTTTAATTTCCTCTTTCCTTTCAGGATTACGCAATTTGTCCTTGTAAGTGTAGCAACGAACAATGATAGGAGAGTCTGATTTTTGATTTAACCTGTGAGCTCTATCAAACTCGATGTCCCGCGTCAGTTCAAGTTTTACCGAAATGAGGCCCTGAATTTTACCTTCACACTGTTCAGCAGATTCATTCTGACCCCTGGGAATACCGTAAAAGATCAAATTATTACGTTTTAGACCTTCCCTCCAAATCGTCCCGTTTTTTAATTCAATTTTTCCATTCTTGTCACGAGGTCAGAGTTCTGTTTTACCAGGTCCAAATTTTCTTTTCTTAAAGTCTCCAACCTCTTCCCTCAGATCCTTTACACCGCTTTTTAGTGCAGTGAACTGGTCATTTAGAAAACTGATGCTCCTCTCCATGTCTGTAATTTATTGTTCATTTCTTTAAAATCACAGTTCATGTCCTCAACTACCCATGATGTCGGCATTGGTGGGTTGGTTTAGGAGATGAGGATGTCGTCCGTCTGCTGTCCGCCGTGAAGCTCAGTCCCGTCCACGCTGAAACCCCGCGCCCCGAGGTGCGAGCCAGGCCTGCTTCAAACTGTCGGACCTGGGTCCTGGGTTCTGCTCCACGTCTCCACAGCGTAGAAGAAGTCCGCCCCAGAAAATCAACGTGAGGAGCAGACCTAGGGCTTACATGTCTGTTCTCGTTCGCGTGTCAACATGGCGATCCGCATGGCCTTCTTCTTCTCGCTCGTTTTGCCATGAAAGCCATGAAGATGTGGACGAAAGTAGAGAATGTAAATATCTTCGTTCAAGACCACCATCTTTTTTTGCAGAAAACCCCCCTTTTTACATACAAATCACGTCCTTCTCATGTCAGTTTTTGCCAAAATTAACACCTTTTTCTAAAAAAAATAAACACAAAAAAACCTCTAAAAATCGACTAACGTTTTTTTAAAATGGGTTTTCGCGCAAAATAAAAATGGGTGATCGTGACCGATATTACATTCTTCCCAAGGGCAAAAAATTAAGGGTTTACAGTAGCTCTTTCTACTTCAGCCTTTTAATAAACGAACAAACAACTAGCCTTCCATCTTGATTTTTTTATTTTACATCTAATAATTTATGGCCCCTCAACTAATTCTTTTAAATTGACTGTTTCCTCAAACTTATAAACTGATAACCAAAACCCTGCCTTAATTGAGGGCAGTGCCAAACAGAAAAAGGTTTGCCATTAAACAAATTAGTATTTTTTTTTTTAACTTTGTAAATGGACATGCAACTTTGGGTTCACGAAAATCAAAAGGGTTTATTCCCTTTAAAATTTGCCAGTTTTCCTTCTTTTGTAAAAAATTTATAAGATCGTCACTACGTGGAAGCCCAAAATTCGGCAAGGCCTCTAAAAAAGTGTACCCTTCTTTCTTCTTGTGGAAAATGTTAGAATTTTGAGGGTTTGCTTCTTTGATTGTTAGCAATATGAAAAACGTTAAGTACTTCTTTTAAAAACAAAAGTTGAATAACCTTCTGGTATGTTATAGGGTTATTTGTTTTGCCCACCTCGTTCTAAACATCCACCCAGTTTTTTTTAGCCCCTTCAATATTTAACCCATTTTCTTTAAAAACCAATTTTTTTTAAGGGCAATCCTACAACCCTTTTCGGCCATTAGAATTGGTACTTTTAAAACACACCTTTTTTTTGTTGGGTTATATAAGTCATCTTTTTTAAAACTTTTTTAAAAAAATTTTTAAAAAATGGAATTTTTAAATATAAGAAAGGCCACTTTACTTAGGACAAATTTTTATAACCCCAAATTTTTGGGACTTCAACTTTTTTTAACCATTGCAGTAGATGAATCAACGGTTTCCAAGTCAGACTTGTAAACCCACAACTTAAATTTAAATCCCCCAAATAAAGTGATAAGTGCCATCACATGGTCATCCCGCCCTATGACGTTTTTACAAATCATTAAATTTTGCCATTACGGGCCCCAACACGGGCTGTGGTGTTTCATATAAAACCATATAACCCCCAATCCTTGGGTAAGGTCAGATAAAACTTTCATGTTTTTTCCATACAGACGAATACAAACTGAACTACAAGTCCCCCCTTCCAACGACAGCGCTTTTAAAATCCTTTAAAAACCAAAGGGAAAAATAATGCATATAAAGAATCTGCAACGAATTTAACATTAATCCCAACTGACTTTAGACAAAATTAACCGAAAATCAGGGGTTAGGCACATTGTATTTGGGGTGAAAAAAGAAAATTAATTATACTACTGCCTGGCCACACCTTTTTCAACCCAAAAAAACAATTCGATTGGACAATTAAACAAAAACACCCTAATGTTGGGGCAATTTTTTATCTTAGATAAATAAAGGCCTAACAATGCCGGGATAAGGCTTAATGACTCTAAAGACATACGTTTGGTGTCTATTAGGAGCAAAAGCACAGAAAAGTCTACATTTTATCAATCTAAGGCTTTGCCAGAAAAAAATTTTCTACCCAAATTTAGAAGAGCATTAACTCTGCTTTTTTGATTTGCCTCCACATACAAAGTTAAAAGACGTTTGCACATGTAGTAAAAGGTTGACTTTGGTTGTAGGCCGGGATTATACATGCGCCCTCTGACCTTAGCGCAAAAATTTGGCATGATACAGAATTATAACAATGAAACCTCAAAGCTGAACGACCAAAATTTGGGGGCACAACAAGGTTTTAAACCGGGCCCTTTCCCATCCATTTTAAAAAAAGTACCCGCCCGAAGAAAGCGACCTTTTATAACGCCCCACAGCTAAAAGCAGTCCAAAAAGCAGCCACCTTTAAGGACCCACACTGACAGTCATACCACGAAAGACAGCCCTTGTTTTTTTTTTTTAACTTTTACGGATTACCCAAAACTTTATTTCACAAAAATAATCCCAGCTACATTTCCCCAAACTCCACGGGGGGGTCACCATAAACCAAAACTTTGCCTATATAACAAAACCCAACAACAACACCCCTATTATCCCGGGCAGGGCATCAAGCGTTTTGGGGCAGCTAACTTTTTTAAATAAGTTGCTAGATGATCAATTTTTTCTAATCCAACTTTAAACCAGGCGAGCTTGGAGGCCTACGCTCTGGGGCGCGCTCCGGGTTAAAAAAAAACGAGGAAAAAGGAATAAAAACCCAACAGCTGTTTATTACTAACATTGAATCCCTTTGTTCCCTGAACAGAGCCTTATTCTTTCAGCTAGCTATGTTTTCAAAAAAATCTTTTTATATTTTTTCTTTTATTCTGTTGTTGTGATCTAGCTGCGCCTTTTTAGTAGACAGCATTCAAACCTGCTGCCCTTTTTAGCATTAAATCTTGATTTTCTGCTGTATTCTAACCTTTTCTTCCCCCCCAAAAATTTGTTATCGCGCCAGATTTTTTTTTTCTCTTCTCCTCTCTCTCTAGCTCACCTTTTTTGCCAAATTGTTTTCTAGTCGCCCTTAGATTTAGCGATCATTAAGCCCCGGATTACCAGGGCAATGGGAATCTCAATTTTTTTTTTAACTGCGCTCCTCATAAAACTCTTTAAATTTTGCTAATTCCTGCTGTTCTATTAATTTCTTGAAAGGATTTTTGTATTTTAGATTGTGTTGGCAACTCTTGCCCCAAGTTCTGAAAAGACAAACACCTCAGGCCTTAAATTGTCAAAAATTTTTAAATCCCTTTGGAAACAGCAGGGGATCTCTACGAATTGTGCCCCTCTTAAAAAATGGTTGGGTCCAGTTTTGCAGAAAGCCGCACAAGTTTTCCTTTTACTGGTTTTTACAACAAATGATTTTTTTTTATTGTTAAAAAACCCAGAAACCCTAAGTGCTTCTGGCTGCTCTCGCCCCATATAGCTATATAATGTTTAAATTCTATCTGCAATCGTTTTTGGGCTTAACCCTACTCCTTGGCCTGCTGCGCTCCTTCAAGCCTTCTTCAATAAAGGGCCTAGTTCGTTTCACTTCTTCTTCTTCAATAGTTTAAATCGCGTCAAAATCTTCATCCATATTTTTATTTAATTCTTTTTGTTTTAAAAAAAATAACTCATAGGGTTTTTGTGACCTGATCCATACAAAAAGAAAAGGAAAACCGGGCAAAAATTTTAAAAGGCAGACGTAATTAGTGTAAATACCCCACACAGTTCAGCCTGGACAAGTTTTAATATTTAAATTTCCCTTTATCTTGGCGCTGACGATTTTTAATCCCGCACTGCAAAACTACACAAAATAGATTTTAAAATCGGAAGATCCTAATGCAACTGTTGTGCAAATTTTGGGCAGGGCTTTTGTTAAACATAGGCTTTAAAACTGGGGGGCAAAATCTTTTCTAAACGGCAACAAATTTTTCCGTCTATTTTATCTTGGTACCTAAAAAAGAAAAAGGAAAAAGAAAATTTTTTTTAGGAATGCAAAGCCAAACGGGCCCCAACACAGGGTTTAAAACGGAGGAGCAAAGGAATGTAAAGAAGGCTAGCAGAACATTTTGCAAAAAATTTTTTGCATCCCCCAGATTTTGACTGTTAAAGCGCAATCCATATTACCCAAAGGTGCACAAAAGAAAAACTTTCTTTTGACTGACATTTAAAAACCCAGCGATTCTGTTGTTTTGTCTGAAGACCTGAAGCCAAATACACCGTCAGCGCATTTCTCTGAGTTTGATGTTTTTACAACCCGAAAGGGCCCGAACAATCTTAACCCAGTATAAAAAAAAAACAGTATTTATTATGAAAGGTTATACACCCACTACCAAAATAAAACAAGCGAGACACTCTTTGGAACAACTCTAAATCCATCCGAAGTCTTTTAAAAGGGAAATTTTTTTTTTTTACTGAAAGGGCAACTCCTTTTTATAGAGAAACAAAGCGTTTCAAACCAAAAATTGAGAAGGGTTTACTGGCAATAAATGGCAATCTGTCATGTATTCAGGGGCGGGACTTTTTTCCTCACCAACACTTTGATGAAATAAGAAAGTTTTTCGCTGGAGGGGCAAAGAGATCCGCAGTTGATCGCGATGTAAAAAAAATTCGCCTTTTTTGAGAAGACCCCAAACACTAATAACCAAAAAAAGGCTGTGGTTAGATTTTGATCCACATTTGACAACAGATTGTTTGGGAAATGGAGAAAAAGGGGAGGCAAAATGGGAAAAAAATAAAATTCACAAGAAAGCAGACGGAAACGCCCCAAAAAAAATGCATGTTTTTATGGTTTGTATCCATTTTTAAAAAATTGAAGAAAACAGGCTAAAAGACGTGGGTTAAAAAAAATGCAGAAGAAATATTCTAAAAAAACAGATGGAAAGCTTGAAGTTTCTGCCAAAAAATCGCACGGCCTTATCTGCGGGATTACTGGGGTGGGAAAACGTCTTCTACTTGATTTTTACAAAAAAAACAGGTTTCATTACAGCACATTTTTAATTCTGCACAAACCCTTAAGCACAACAAGTCTTTCAAAAAAGAATTAAATTGGGGCAACAGAATATATTTTTAGTTGATCCTAGCGATAAAAAGAGCGACGTTTAGAACATTACATAGACATTTGAGGGGAAAGAAACCTGTTTTATTATTGATGACTGTTTACTGAACGAACATTTTTAAAAAAAGAAAAAACCCGTCAAAGCGGCCTTTAGGGGCGCCACGCCTTATTTCGTGTGGGTCTTAAATCAAAAAATACAATGCTGTCTAAAAAACTTTTGTCGCATTTAAAAACGGTTTTAAAATTTTTTACACTAAGGACAAAGATGTTTTGAAGAATTTTTAGTGAAAATTTTAAAAGGGCAAAATGAGTTAAAAAAAAAAAAAAGCATTAGACAAATCTAAGCACGCTAACATGCTTTCGGGCGACCCCCCCAGTTCAAACGTTTTTTTTATTAAATTTTAATTTTAAAAAGAAACTCAGGGGGCCAGATCAAAGCGCAGCTACTCCTAAATCGTTTCAGTAGACTAAAAGACCAGCGACACAAATGTTTATCTATAGGGGTCCGGAAATGTTTTGGATTTTTAATACCAGAGAGGGGTTTACAAACCCCCAAAAAGAGACGAAAAACGACAGCAAACCACCCAGAAGAGATAAGAAATTTAAGGCAAACGATATTGGCAACAGAAACAAACCTTATAAAAGAGAAAGCTTGGGCGTTTCCCAAATTCTTGGAAATTTTAAAAAATTAACTACGAAGCCCTAATGTATACTTTTAAAGAAAAAAAAATTTTGAAAGGCTTGAATCAGGCCCCTTCGGTTTTGCCGGGTTCCAGGGAAAACACAAAAAAACAGATTGAAAAATAGGCGGGGGGCTGAAAAAGCTACAAAAAGAAGTCCAGCTGAAGTGGGGGGTGACAAACCCCCTCGGCTTAAAAAACCCCAACCAACTGACACAAACCAGTAGGGAAATGACAGATTTTTTTGCTTATTTAAAACTCCGAGGGGGGGGCATCAAAATTTCCAAACAACGTTAATAGGTTTTAACAAATAAAAGGGTGAAACTTGGATTCCCCTCTTTAAACTCGTTATTGCAATTTCTAAAAAACGGAGACGAAATAAACACCCTTTTCATTAAAAAGGTTACTGTGAGGTTGACAAAGACAAAAAAAACATACCGGGTTTAATTTTCATTAAGTATGTTGATTTTATTGCGTTTTAAAATCTTTAAAAAAATGCTTGCCAAAAATTTTAAAAAAAGAAGAAATTTCAAGTTAAAATTTTTAAAAAAATCTTATTTAAAAAATGGAGGTTCAACGTTTAGGTTTAAACAAATAACTGAACCAAAAAGAAAATGAAAACGACTTGGGTAAGTATGGGCTACCAAAAAAATTGCTAAAACTTTTAAATACTCTTTCAAGTAATTACTGGCTCATCGCGTACACGTAAGTGCTGGGCGGTGTTTCTCTTTTAGCTACTGGGGTTTTGGACGCCAGCCTCTTTACATTAGGGGGGCCTTTTTTTAGGTTTGGCGCCATTTTTATGATTTTAGGGGTTTAAAAAAAATTAACTCCCAAAAATTTCAAAACACACGCCATTTTAGCCCTAGCACAGCAAAAATTTTTTTCAATAAGATTAAGAATAAGCAAAATCATTACAGGAGAAAAAAATTACAGACAAAATTTCAGAACTATGGCTGATGGGGAGGGTTATAGACGGCAAAAAATTGAACTCAAAAAAGTGGGGAAAAACTTTTTTCTTCCGACAAAGGGCACTGAGCAATTAAACAGAACATTGAAAAACCAACACATGATATTAACCAAAAAAGACCAAAAAAAATAAGTTTAACAAAAAAAAAAGTTTTGCAAAAAATAAAACTATTTTTTTGTTTAACTCACTGTTTTGGGGGGCAACTTGCAGCCTTCACGAACAAACACTTTAGGGGCGGGGTTTTGAAGAAAGTCCCTTAAATAAAACACGGGAGGGGGTTTTTTTCAAAATTCTTTTAACTTCAAATACTCTAGCCCATTTGGTCTGTGGGTCTAATTCTAACAACACCTTCTGCCTCTCCAGGAGAACAAGTATCTTACTTTTTTCCAAAAGGCAAAAAAAATTTTTAGTCCCCGCACATCACAGTAATGCAATTTTTTTAAAAAAATTTTATTGCGTTTTTCTGGGTTTAGGGTGTTCTTTAAATTCTCATTGTTTTATGGGGACGTAAGATGCAGGCAAAACTCCCAACCCATTCTGGTTGCGTTCTCTGTATTTTGTATGTCCTAATTTTCTCGGATATTGATAGGTAAACGGCGTTCAGCTAATTCTTTTTAAAGTTTTCTACTAGGGCCGTGATCGGTGGGTTCCTGGGATCCCTCTCTTAACGTAAAATATGTTTTTAAAAACACGGTTTTCAGAACCTTTAAATCTTTTTCCCCATAACTTTAACACCTAGGGAAATTTTTAAGGGGGCCCGCAGTATTTGTTTTAAAAACCACAGCCCCCAGTTGACTTTTTTTCTGTTTAAAGGTTCAGCGTCTTTATATCTTGAAGCCATGTCAACAAACTGTCAGAGCATACTAGAGAACTGATAAATGCCAATCCTAGCCAGCTGCTCCTCAACCAGTTTCGGAGCAGCTGACCCCAGGATTGGCATTTATCAGTTCTCTCATACTCAGTGGACTTGATTCCACTGGGCATGCGCATTAACGAGGTAAAACCAACCTGCATTACACAGTTCAACCAGTTTCGATCGGTTGACTTCTAAAACCGGCGTTTTCCTGTTCTCTGACAAGTAAGACTTCAATAACCAAAAAATAACGACCTACAAACAGACATACTGTGTGGGATTATCCGTTTTTAATACTAATTTACTAAACTTTTAGATTTCAGTTTTTGCTTATCCTATGTTTTTCCTGATCGTTTTCAATAACATCATTTTCACGCAAACATTCATCAAATGCATCTCTGTCTTTCATGTGAAATAAAACTACAGTCTTTAACTGTTCTCTAAAGTCTTTTAAAACCGAGTTATATTTTTGGCATAAAATCCACACACTTATCCAGCATGTCTTCCACTAAAAGCTAGTTTCGACAAAGTGTTTCTCTTTTTAACTATGTCTCTTTCTGCTGAACAGTCATCTATATAAATAGTGTCCTGCGTTCCTTCAAACAATATAAAAAAGCGTTCTAGACACTCACTCAGTTTATTGCTAGGATTAACTAAAAATATGTTATCATCAGTCCATATAAACCTTCTATCATGATATGCTTTGTTCCATTTAAGTGTTGGCAGAAAATCACAATATGATAAAATTATAGCGATAAACTGTTTGTAATAGGTCGAGGACAATATTGTTTTCCACAACCAGTTTGTCCACAAATCAATGAACAATGAGGGGTTTTTGTCATAAAGTTTAACTGCTCCATAGTTTTATAACAGAACTTAATCTAATCCAGTTATTGTTTTTATCATGCTCTCTGTTAAAACTTGTTCAGTATAATAAAATCCAATAAGGCCTAAATGTGTAAGATTAATCCAATTTTAGTTCTGTAAGATTGTTTCTATTTAGACTAATATTGATTTTGTTGCTTGTTGATATCACCTTAATATCCTCGCCATTGTGAAGAACGACGATGGTAACTTTAAGTTTTTCAACGTCTAAGTTTGCCAGCTAATAGAATTCCTTTAAAAAGGACGTCACTAACGCCCCAACCCCATCCCTCTCCTATCTTTTAAGACAAAATTTCAAAATTTTGTGAAGTGTCCCCTATTTCATTTGGGCTTAACGTTTTTGAAGCATCTTTAAAAACCCGTTTCTTTTCTGGGAGGATGTACTGTTTTTTCCCAACGGCTTTTTTTCAACTTTTTCCCCGATATTGTCGCCCGGCATAAGACTTAAGAAAAGGGGCCCAGAGTTGAATGTTTTTTCTAAAACTTTTTTTGACGCAAAAAAATGTAAATGGGGAAAATTAAAATTTTTCCCATTCAAAATAGGGTTCCAGGGCCATTTGGGGTCATTTTCGAATTTTTATATTCCAACGGCCAAAACATATTGCCTCAGATTACCATTTTTCTATTTTTAGGAAACTTTTCTATCGCCAACCTCTTGCGTTTTAATCCCCATCCTTAGTGTACTCAAACCCAACAAAGCGCCTATCCACCATTTTGTTCAAAGTCGAAACGCGCAAGGCTTAATTCAAGGTTATACCCCTTTACGGGCGCAAATTAAACCCTGGTTTTTCTGGCCACCACTTATTTTTTAGAACAACTTTTTATTTTTTTTCCAAAACAATGTGCGGGGTTATCACATTTTCACGATTTTCCCTGTTTTGTCTGAAATTTTATATAAATGATCCGACCCCCCACAAACTAATCTTTAAACTGTAAATGGGGAATTGTAAAATTTTTCATAATCGCAATATCAGTTTTCCCTGAAAGGCTTTTAAAACAGTTGGGGGCCCTTTCCACAATAAGTTTCATCAGTGCCAGCTCACCCAAAAAAGAACATAGAGTAATGAATTAATGCAAGATCAGCGGATTTCTCCCTCATAAGAGTTTTTTTTTGGTTTTAACTCTAAATCATAATTGCACTCAAAGCCAACTTTTTAGCTAGCTCTTAAAAAATAGAAACCCCCTTTCTTTTTCAGGCTTGAATTTAACTTTGTTTTTAGATTTGCTTTGTTAATTTTGAGAAGTCAAAGTTCTCATTGCTTCTTTTAGTGAGCAAAACCCGTAAAAACCCATCGGGTATTGTTAAGGCAACTTAGCCCCTGTTTGTCAATTTTTAGACCTTTTTATTCCCCTTTGGGATTCATATATTAAACCATACGACTTTGAAAAAATTTCTGGACGCGACCGTTTGGTTCCGCATTCGTTATCAATACATTTTCTAAAAACGAAGGAGGGGCTTGATTTTTTATTGTTACAAACATTTTTAAACGAAATAAAATATGCTTTTAAATATACTGAGCAAATATCTGCTGGGGCCCCACTACAAACTTAAAAATATCAACTGACACCCTTTACATTTCTGTACTCAGTCGACAAAATTTTAAGTAAAGGTGAGTACGCCATAACAGATATCTTAAACCCCCCATTAAAAAAACTACATCGCGAATTGGTTCAGTCATCCGATGCATTTTATCAAAACCCGTTAAACTTTTCTGTGTTTTGTGCACAACTGTGGGAGGCGTATGCTGACATTTAAAACATCCGATCCTTTGGTGAGGTCAGTGACAGATTTTTTTTTTTTACACCTTTAGACGTATTTTTTACGGGGAAAGAACCCTTTCCAAAAAGACAAACCGTTTAAACCCCTTCGCAAACCCAAAAGACAGAAGGCTTTTTTAAAGATCTGTAACGAATTCAATTTAAGGCCAAGACAGACTTTAACAAAAGTTGGATCTTAATCAGGTCTAGGCACCCCTTTTTTTGGGGGGTGCCAAAAGTATAAATATACTGGAATCCCCCTACACATCTTTTTTCTTCAGGGACGCTTTCACCTCGGGGCCAAGAGCAAGAGCATAAAACACGTGGCAACATTTTTCTAGACACTTCTAAGGGCCCAACTAAAGCGGGGAAAAGAACGAATAAACGACTCGTTAGTACTTACTTTGGGTTTGCTAGGCTCGCAAGCCAAACGAATCGAGCAAAACTGATCCTTCTACTGCTTTGACGCACAAAAACAATACTTACAAATTTTAAAGGGCGCCATTAATTTTTACATAAATTTTCCTTCAATAAAAAGGACCAGAAGTTTACAATACCAAGATCGAAAGTGACTTTTCTGTTGGCACTGGTTTTTACATGCTGCCTTTGACCCCGGGGCTCCCAAAGGAAAAATAATAAACTACAAAAGAAATCCTTGTGGCAGGCAATGAACAAAGGTCGGAAAAAAAAAATAAAACTGACCAAATATTTCAAGCGTAAACAAACAATCGCCCCCCAAGAATAAGTCACCAAACCCCCCGGTAAAGCCCAAGACTGTTGATTAAAAAAAAAATAAAGACCATGAATATAAAAGACAGGCTTGTTATTGGGGTTAAATGGTCTAGGGTTATTTGGTTTTTTCTTTTTAAAAAAAATTAACCCAACATTAAGAAATAATGTCCATAATGCCACCATAAAGCAACTACTTTGCTTGCGTAGACAAAACCACTAAGACACTCCCTAATAACCCGTAAAAGGGCTAACTTTACTGGGTAATTTTTTTAATAAACCCGAAAGATGGTCAAGTTTTTTTTTACCCAGATTTACAGGTGGGGATGGAGGCATGGGGGTGGAGGGAAAGAAAATTTGACCGCCCCACCTGTAATAGCCAAAACCCGTGTACTTATTGCAATCCAAGGCTGTATAACGCTGCTAATGTGACACCTTGCTCTCTAAACAGCGTTCTTATTCGTTCTGCTAGTGTCGTGTCTTCATATAAAATTCTTTGGATAGTTTCTCTTATTCTGCTCACTTGAGTTCGTAATTGTTCTCGTTAGTAGACAGCGCTTCTAGTCTTGCTGATCTCTCTTGTTCAAGATCTTTTAGTCTTTGGGTTATTCTTTCTTTAATATCATGCCCTAAGTTGGCGTCATCAGCCTCAACAAGTTTTTTCTTTTTCTCTTTTTATATGCTCATCTAGTTCACCTAGTTTTGCTAAATTGTTTGTTAATTCGCCTCTGATGCTTCTCAAAGCATGATCAAGGGCTGCTATTTCTCGCATGGGTAGCGGTGAGTCGTGTATAGTTTTAATGCTGTTTCTTCTGATAAACTGGTTTCTGCTTCTATTGCATTTATTAATTCGTCTGCTGATTGATTTAATTCTTTAAGTTCCATGTTTTGTATTTGGTTATCTGTTGGGAGTTCTTGTAGTGTGTTTTGAAGTTTAGAAACTGCCTCCTCATCTAATTTTGGTTTAGTAATGCCAAGGCGATTTTGTTCGCTCACACCGAGCCTTTGTCTAATTGTACTCTTTTTTAAAAACTTTGATGAGTCTGGTTTAGTTGTAAGCTGAACAAGTTGTCCTTGGTCGCTCCTCACAAACAAATGGTCATCTTTTACTTCAAAATCATTAGGTCTATAAATTCGGGAGGTTCTTGGCCTACACTTTGGTAAAATGATCTGACCTTACTTTCTGTTAATTCACGCCGCAATGAGAGCGCTGAGCGATGCTGTATCAAAGGAGTCATTTCACTCATGTCGTCTCCAGGATCAAAAACATCATAATCTTCTTCACCTTCAATGCCTGCCATGTTTCTTTAATATATACTTATTTATATTTGTTTATAAAAAAATGTCACAAACATATGGCTCGATTCTTGACCCGCATAGAAGATTGAAAGAGCCCTTTTGGCGTGAAGGAAATAAGCGGAATATTACTGTTCCAAATAATCCGTCTACTATTGATGCGGATCAAATTCTTACTGTCAAATTTCCAGACCTAGGAGCGGATGAAGTGATTGTGCCAGGCTCTGCGCGTCTTACTTTCAAAATAGAACTCGCTTCAACAGCAGACCCACCAGGACAGTTGCACAGAATTTGGGGCGGGCAATCGTTAAGAAAATTTCTATAAAACTTGAGGGCAAGAAATATTTCTTTACACAATGCAGACATATTTTTAACCTATTCTGATCTATGGCTAACCGCGAACGAAAGGGCCGATCTTGCGTTTCAAGGAATCGAAAATGAAGAAGCACTAAAACATAGAATAGGCGCCGCAGATGCTAAAGACGGCAAAAGGTTTGCAGCCGTAAGTTATGCGTATGGAAATCGCT
The DNA here is from genome assembly GCA_018398815.1 of Conus ventricosus. NCBI lineage: Eukaryota > Metazoa > Mollusca > Gastropoda > Neogastropoda > Conidae > Conus > Conus ventricosus. The sequence goes on along the minus strand of JAFLJL010000771.1, from coordinate 4,172 downwards.
TTTTCATACCCTTAGATTTTGAGTTGTTAAAAGCGCATGCCCCATACTTTCAAGGGGCATTAAAAGACAGATTGTCATATGAACTAACTTTAATGACTACAAACATGTTATTAATCTGAAGACACCGAAGCAAAGTACAGCATTTCTGACATCTCCGTTAGAGTTTGACATCGTTAGCAACCCTAACTAGCGAGGCTGATTGAGCAACAATATCAGTCAAAATTACAATATATTATGAAAGAGTGATTTTTCATTCTAAATATCCTAAAAGCAGGGCAGACACTATATGGAATTTAGTTTTAGTGCCGCAGCAAGATCGCTTAAAGGTATTTTATTGCTGTGCGAAAATGAGAACCATTCAAAAGACAAACTGAAAATTTTGTTAATCCCAAAATAACGAAAGTGCAATGTACAATTGAGGGCAGTCCTAACCAAATCTACGCTAGCGGGCTTAAACCTTATCAGCATTTTGATGAAATAAGAAAACTGTTTGGAGGCGGGAGGTGTAGAAATCCAACAGTTTGACCTTGTGTCTAAAGATTTACATCTTCACAGTGTTAGACTTGATCATTATTTAACAACGAAATACGGTTTATGGATTGAACCTAAGGGCAACGGAGGATAATCAGTTACATGGAAGCGGGAGAAACTGTTAGAGACATAATAAACATTCAAATTGATAAAGAAAAAGAGGCCGATAAACCACTTAACGTGTATTTGTTTTTAATATATGATGCGCAGCTGAATATTCAAGATAACAGATTAAAAGATATACAATACTAAATTATTTTTTATTTTTTAAAAAGCATGTCTGTTCAGGTTTATCCAATGTGCCTACGGCGCCAGAGCCCCAAAAGAAGGGATAGTAGAAACCCCTAACATAAAAACCTTTAGATTAACAAACATTACGCAAATGCAACAAAAACTAGAGCAGGACCTTTCAAATACAGCAAAACCAAACGAAGGTATTCTGCTGCCTTTAATGCTGTTACCTATGTTAATACTGGAGCATCGACTATTAGTGCTCTATCTGCAGGAACAAGTGTAGGTCTCTTAGCAACGGGTATAGGCGCACCCGCAGCTTTACCTCTAGGTGGTTTGTCTTTAGCTCTCGGTGTCGTTCATTAGCTGTAAGTGCTGCTGGCAAAAAATTAAAACAAACTCCAAAAGCACACAGCTATGGTTCAACTAATAACAGCTAAACTTAGTTCGTTCAAACTGACAATAAATAAGCACTAGTTGACTCAAACATCACGGATGAAGAATTTAATCGTTTACAGGCCGATTTTGATGACTACAAAAGACAAAAGTTTGATCTTCAAAGAAAGGCGAGGGCAAGTTTTCTCAACAGCCAGACATCGAGCAGATAAAAAGGAATGTTTAAAAAAAGTAAACGAAACATTAAACTCTGCTCTAAACAGCTCACATTAACAACGCCAAAGGGTGTTTATGCTTTAGTTTATGAGTCTAAACACAAAAAGACTGTTGATATTGATTAATTATTTTTTTGATTTAAATAAATATTTTGGGCTTAGAAAGAAAGACAGAGGTTTAGATATATGAAGGCCCAGATGAATTGTTTAAAGGAATGCTCGAGAAAGAGCGTTTGTCAAGAGCACTGAATGATATTGTTTTAGAAGTTATTAATCCAGAAAACGGGGCGGGCAAGCGTTGACATGAAATTTCTCAAGTTCCAAGTAAACTAACAATAGACCCGCCAGTTAAAGTAATGTTAGCTGTTTTAATCAAACTATATAACATAATGAAGAAAATCTAGAAGTCGGGGTCTCAACTAAACAGCAGACTATTCTTTCCTCTAATGACTTAAAAACCCGGTTGGGCAGACCAGCTGCTTACACAGTTTGATTGGCCGCTGAAGAAGCCAAAATGAGGGGCTCGGGTTGGTCAGAGGGCGAAGTCCTAGAGATCAATTAAAACAGGCTAAGTATGCACCGATTGTTGGAAAGGGCCCTTACATTCCGCTCCCTCGAGAGTTGGTTTAAAAGAGAGCATTTTAACAATAAAGAATTCAACGACAAATGTTTCATGTGGTGTGTTTTTGCAAGGCTGCATCACGTCCCGAACAACGCAGAGAGAGTGACTAACTATCGGCAATACACCAAAGATCTTTAAATTAAATGGAATATCCTTCCTGTTATGTAGATCAAATTGATCAGTTGAAGAAAAAAACAAACCAATAACTGTTAATATTACACATGGGATGAGGAAACAAATCTACAGCCCCTTAAAGTGTCTAAGAACATCCAACGATTGGCGATCCAGACAAAAATCATGTTGACTTACTACTGAGTTTTCGCCAGCAGGCTGCCGCATTACACATTGATACGAACAATGAGTAAACTAATGCAGCATACTTCAAAGAATGGACATAAACAAGAATTCTGTAGAAAATGTTTAACAAGAATTCCATCTGTTCAAGCCGCAAGCGAACATAAGAAACATTGTATCGGCCCAGTTGACTGTAATACAGAACTAATTACGCCCCCACCCGGATCTAAAGTTAGTTTTAAGAACTGGAAAGGGATGCAAAATTCTCCATATGTTGTTTACGCAGACTTCGAGTCGCTTATTGTTCCTTATGAAGGGCCAGCGCCACAAAAACTACGAAAAACAGTCTTAATGAGTAATCATCAGATTTGTTCATTTGCCTTCATTGTTGTCAGGTCGGATGGCGCCCATTCAGCACCAGAATTGTATAGAGGACCAGATGCTGCAGAATACTTCTTAGAACGCATGCAGAAAGTGCGTAATGACTGTTCTAATAATCTAAACTTATCTGAAATCATAATGACGCCCGAAGACCAACAACAGTATAAATTAGCCACACATTGTTGGATTTGTGGTTAAACTCAGTGAGGAAACCCAAATCCAAAAGAAAAGAGACCATGATCACATTAGCGGGAAGTTAGAGGAGCTGCGCACAGTAAATGCAATCTTCAACTAAAGTTTGAACCAAAGACATGGAAGCTGCCTGTATTCTTTCATAACTTGCGAGGTTACGACTCTCATCTTATAATGAAAGCAGTAGACGATGCCTTTAGGGTGTCATGCATTGCACAGTCATCAGAAAAGTACATGTGTTTCACTTTAAATAACATGTCTTTTTATGACTCTATGCAACACATGATGGGTTTCATTAGAGTCACTGGCTATGTCCTTAAAGTCCTGCCCAATAACGGAAGAATATTTTAACCCAACACTCGTTAGAAAGGGTGTTACCCTTATGAATACATGAACAGTTGGGAAAGGTTTGATGAAGACACCCCTTCCTCCTAAAGGCGCGTTCTTTTCTAGTCTCAGAGGAAAGGACATCAGTGATTCTGATTACCAGCATGCTCAGGATGCGTGGCAGAAGTTAGAGTGTAAAACGATGGAGACTATCATGACTCATACTTGATGCTGACGTATGTTTGTTGGCGGATATTTTGAAAATTATAGGAAGACCTGTATGAAACATTATAGCCTGGAATCCGCGCATTATATTTCTGCGCCCGGATGAGCTGGGACGCTTTCTTAAAGTTTACAGGAATACAGATTGATTTATTGTCAGATTTACCAATGATTCAGATGATTGAAAACGGATTGCGTGGAGGAATTAGTATGGCGTCGCATCATACTGTAAAGCAAACAACAAATACTTGGACGACTATGATCCGAGTAAAGGTCTAACTATCTCATGTATTTAGATCAAACAATCTGTATGGTTGGGCTATGGCGCAATCGCTTCCATTACGTAACTTTAAAATGTACACAGGCGGTGATCCGAAAATATTCAAAAGGCATTAAAGTGGTTGGGCAGTTTGACGCCGGGTCAACAGCGTGGTTTCATTCTGGAAGTTGACTTAGAATATCCTCAGGAACTCCATGACCTGCATAATGACTATCCATTAGCACAGAAAGTCTAAAGATGAATCCAAGAGAGCCGCCTAAACTTGTGCCTAATCTTCGAGACAAAAAAAATATTCTTCATACAGACTTCTACATTTTATTAAGACATGGTTAATTGACAGCTGTTCATCGTATATTGCTTTTCAGAACATTCATGAACCATACATCAAGAACACTGACTAGACAAATCCACAGATGCTTTAGAAAAAGACTTTTTCAACTGAGACAACACTTTCGAAGACTAAATTGTGATTAAATGCACT
>JAFLJL010000770.1:50000-66765 GCA_018398815.1 Conus ventricosus | reverse complement strand
GGGGGATGTTCAGGGGGACTGACATGTTTGTTCAAACATCTCTGGCAAGCTGTGCGGCACATTGAAAGTGGTGATCAAGGGGGATGTTCAGGGGGACTGACATGTTTGTTCAAACATCTCTGGCAAGCTATGCGGCACATTGAAAGTGGTGATCAAGGGGGATGTTCAGGGGGACTGACATGTTTGTTCAAACATCTCTGGCAAGCTGTGCGGCACATTGAAAGTGGTGATCAAGGGGGATGTTCAGGGGGACTGACATGTTTGTTCAAACATCTCTGGCAAGCTATGTGCGGCACATTGAAAGTGGTGATCAAGGGGGATGTTCAGGGGGACTGACATGTTTGTTCAAACATCTCTGGCAAGCTATGTGCGGCACATTGAAAGTGGTGATCAAGGGGGATGTTCAGGGGGACTGACATGTTTGTTCAAACATCTCTGGCAAGCTATGTGCGGCACATTGAAAGTGGTGATCATTACTGTTTGTTTTTCAGGGTTGACAGAGATTTATTTGGGTTTTCTATTGATGTACTGTTTGTATTTCAGGGTTGACAGAGATTTATTTGGGTTTTCTATTGATGTACTGTTTGTATTTCAAGGTTGACAGAGATTTATTTGGGTTTTCTATTGATGTACTGTTTGTTTTTCAGGGTTGACAGAGATTTATTTGGGTTTTCTATTGATGTACTGTTTGTATTTCAGGGTTGACAGAGATTTATTTGGGTTTTCTATTGATGTACTGTTTGTATTTCAGGGTTGACAGAGATTTATTTGGGTTTTCTATTGATGTACTGTTTGTATTTCAGGGTTGACAGAGATTTATTTGGGTTTTCTATTGATGTACTGTTTGTATTTCAGGGTTGACAAAGATTTATTTGGGTTTTCTATTGACGTACTGTTTGTTTGCACATATGTTTCCTCCAAAGTATGTCCCAAATTATCGTGTAAGTAAATTTAGTAACGGAATTCATATGCTTGAAGACAGTATTGTGCATAAGTTGTTATTGTCAGGTGATGTGTGATGTATTGTTATGTGGAGATCTGAATGCTAGAACGTCAGATAATTATCTTCCCTGACGTGTGTGTGTGTGTGTGTGTGTGTGTGTGTGTGTGTGTGTGTGTGTGTGTGGTGTGTGTGTGTGTGTGTGTGTGTGTGTGTGTGTGTGTGTGCGTGTGTTACTTGTGTGTGTGTGGTGTTGTGTGTGTGTGTGAGTGGGAGAGATGAGAGAGAGAGAGAGAGAGAGAGAGAGAGAGGAGAGAGAGAGAGAGAGAGAGAGAGAGGAGAGAGAGAGCCTCAATACGTTTCTCCCAATCTCTAGTTTTGTTGTTGTTGTTGTTTTCCTCCTGCATGGCACACACGACCTGCGCCACAACGCCCTCATTCACGGGCAAGAACTGCAAAGTGGAGTCTGCACCTGACGTATATTTTTCCCATGATTATGTCCCTTATACCAGCTTCGCGATGTCTCTCATGCACCTTGCGCAGGTTACTGAAGTTGGTTTATTGCCTTTCTTTTTAATTCTGCATGGATCCCGCCAGAGAAATGGATACTGGTGCAATAGTCATTCTTGCTCCTTTCCAAACCTCTCTCTCTCTCTCTCTCTCTTCCTCTCTCTCTCTCTCTCTCTCTCTCTCTCTCTCTCTCTCTCTCTCTCTCTCCTCTCAAAAGTTTCTTCATTATCAAGATTGTCAGCCTTTCTAGTGTGGTCGTTTCAGTCTGTTATTAAGGGTCACAGGAAAGCAAACACTGTTTTTTTTTAAAAATAAATTTTTAACTCGCCTGTCAAAGAGGCATCCTCTACACAGTTTTGAACTATAATCTATGTCCTTCACCACATTGGCGTTGCTGCTAGTCTGCTGTCAGTGATTTCCATTTGAACAGCTGCGTGTCACGGTCCTGACACACCCAATGTGAACACAACAAAGTTACGCCAATACTACACAGATTAGTCACACAGATTGCGTTGATTTCGTTCTTTTTCCCGCTGTCTGTCTACTTCATCCAGTTTAGAAACAATATCTATCCATTGATGTACTTGAGTAACCCAGAGAATGGGAAGTGGTTGGGGGGGGGGGGGGGGGGGGTAACATGCATTTACACACCACAGGTGAGTGAGTTCACTCACTAAAGAAGGGAAAGGGGGTGAGAGAAGGCCAGTGGAGGGGAGGGGGGGGGGGGGGGCAGTGGCAGATGGCCTCCCTTCTGCTGGTTCATTTGGGGATGTATGTATACAGTGCCAACTCGTTGTGGAGTGAGTGGGTGAGGGAGGAGGGGTGGAATATCACTAAGGTAGAAAGAAACTCGTGAGAGCGTGGCAGCAGTCCTCAGAAGAGAAGCCCCCTTCAAGCAAGTGTCTCGGCCCTTATCTCCTGACACTCTAGGGGGGTTGGGCCACACCTGGTCCATGACTCCGGATGTCCCTTTGCTGCCCCCTTTTTTCCCATCTTGGGACGAGCCATGGCTGGGATTCGAACCCATGACCCTCTGGACATGCTCATTTTCCACTTAATGACTCGCGCTCTAACCACTGAGCCACTGGGACACCTGATATTTGTAGGAAATTATTTTAAGCCTTATGAAGTTCACTTTAGAGAACTAATAAATACCAATCCTAGCTCACCTGCCCTCAACAAAGTTTCGGGCGGTTGCTCTAGGATAGGTATTTATTAGTTCTCTAACTAGTAAACCCTATAAACATGCATACTGTGTAGGATTATCCGTTTTCAATACTAATTTTACTAAACTTTTCAGATTTTAGTTTTTGCTTAATCCTGTGTTTTCCTGATCATTTTCAATAACATTCATTTTCACGCATACATTCATCAAATGCGTCTCTGTCTTCATGTGAAATAAACTACAGTCTTTAACTGTTCTCTAAAGTCTTTTAAAACTGAGTTATATTTTTGACATAAAATCCACACACTTATCCCAGCATGTCTTCCACTGAAAGCCAGTTTTGACAAAGTGTTTCTCTTTTTAACATATGTCTCTTTCTGCCGAACAGTCATCTATAATAAATAGTGTCTGCGTTCCTTCAAACAGTCTATAAAAGTGTTCTAAACACTCACTCAGTTTATTGCTAGGATCAACTAAATATATGTTATCATCTGTCCATATAAATCTTCTATCATGATATGCTTTGTTCCATTTAAGTGTTGGACAGAAAATCACAATATGATCAAAATTATAGCGATAAACTGTTTGTAATAGGTCTAGGACAAATATTTGTTTTTCCACAGCCAGTCTGTCCACAAATCAATGAACAATGAGGAGTTTTTGTCATAAAGTTTAACTGCACCATAGTTTTATAACAGAATTTAATCTAATCCAGTTATTATGTTTATCATACTCTCTGTCAAACTTGTTCAGTATAATAAAACCCTATAAGATCTAAATGTGTAAGATTAATCCAAGTCAGTTCTGTAAGATTGTTTCTATTTAGACTAATATTGATTTTTTTGCTTGTTGTTATGACCTTAATATCCTCACCATTGTGAAGAATGACGACAGTAACTTTAAGTTTTTCAACGTCTAAGTTTTGCCAGCTAATTAGAATTCCTTTTAGAAGGACGTCACTAACGCCCACAACCCCATCCCTCTCCACATCTTTTAAGACAGAAATTTCAAATATCATTGTGAACGTGTCTCCTAATTTCATTTGCGGAATGAACTGTAATTTTGTAGAAGCATCTTTCAAAACTGATTCTCTTCTGTGGAGGATGTACTGTTTATTCCCATACGGCTTTATTTCAATCTCTTTCCGACTATTGTCCTCTGGCATAAGACTTACATGTAAAGGACCAGAGTTGAATGCTTTTCTGAAACGTTTTTGACGGCTAAAAAATGTAAATGGGCTTATGAATTCAAATTTTATGTCCCATTCTAAATATGGTTCTAAGTGCCATTTGCTGTCAGGTTTTCGAACTATTTTATATTCATACTGGCCAGCATTATTTGCTTCTAGATTGCGTAGTTGTTCTAGTTTAGGAAACCTTTTGTTGTCGCCAACCTCTTTGCGTTATAATCACCATCTTTAGTGTACTCAAAACCATACAAACGCCTATCTCACCATTCTGTTCAAAGTCCGCAACGTCTGCAAGGTCTTTTAATTCTAAAGTTATACACCTCACAGGCGCTAATGTAACTCCCGATTCTTCTGGCCCACGCAAACATTATTTTTTAGTAACGTATTATTTTATTCTAAAAACAATGTGCAGGTTATCACATTTTACGACTTTCCCTGTTTTGTCTGTGATTTTTATATTAAATGATTCGACCTTTCCACAAGCTAATCTTTTAAACTGTAAATTAGGGAAATTGTATAATTTCATAATCGCAATATGCAGCTTTCCCTGACGGAAGAGCTCTTAAAACAGTTGAGGGCCTTCCATCATATAAGTTGCTATCAGTGCTCAGCTCGTCTAAATGAACATAGAGTAATGAATGTAATGCAAGATCGAGCGGACTTTCCCCTCATAAGTAGTTTTGTCTGGTGTAACTCTAAATCTATGATTGTCAGCTGCAAAGCCTAACATTTTAGCTAGCTCTTTATCAAAATAGTAACCTCCTTCTTCTTCAGGCTTGAATGTAACATTGTTTTTAGATTTGCATTGTTAAGTTTGAGAGTAATGTCGAAGTTACTCATTGCTTCTTTTAGTGAGCAAAACCCGTAATAACCATCAGGTATTGTTAACTGGCTAACTTTGGTCCCTGATTTGTCAACTTTTAGAATCTTATTATTGTTCTTGGATTCAGTTATATTAAACCATACGACTTTGTAGAATATTTCATGGAGTGCAACCCTTCGGGTTCCGCATTCATTATCAATAGCATACTCTAAAAACGAAGGACTGTCTTGAGTTGTTATTGTTACAAACATTTTTTAAACGAAATAAAAATGAGCGCATTTAAATATAGTAATGCAAAATATTCTGTTGGGCCGCACTACAATCTTAAAAATATAACAACTGATACTCTTGACATTTCTGTGACTCAGTCTGACGCCTTTCAAGTAAAGGTTAGTACTCCATTGAAGAGCTATCTTAAACCCTCCTATTAAAAACGACCACATCCCGAAAGTGTGGTTTAGTCATCCGTTGCAGTTTTAATCAGAACCAGTTAAACTTTGCCGTGTTTTGTGCATCAACTGGTTGTGGAGTGTCGTATGCCGATCATTTAAATCACCCTAATCCTTTGGTGAGGTCAGTGTACAGATTTCATTTCTATTACACCTTCAGGCGTATTTTGACTGAATTGCAAGCGCCATTGCCAAATGACAAACCGTTTAATCCATTCAGCAACAGAATAGACATGAAGGCTTTTGAAAGGATCTGTAACGAATTCAATATTAAGGTCAAGACAGACTTTAGACAAAAGTTGGACCGCAATCATGGTCTAGGCACCCCTTATTTTTGGGGCGTGCACAGAAAGTATAACTATGACTGGAATCCTCCTTACACATCTTTCTCTTCAGGCACAGCTGTTCACCTCGGGTCCATAGAGCACGAGCATAAAACAGCATGGACAACATTTATCTTAGACACTTCTAAGGGCCTAACTAAAGCAGGAATAGAACGAATAAAACGACTCTGTTCGTACTTACGTTTGGTGTTTGCTAGGTTCGCAAGCACAAACGAGATCGAGCATAACTGATCCTTCTACTGGTTTTGATGCACAAAACCAATACTTAGCAAATTTAGAGGACGCCATTAATTCTACAGTTGATTTACCTTCAAGTATTAAAAGGTACCAAAATGTTTTACAATACGCAAGATCGAAAGTAGACTTTGCTGTTGGCACTGGTTTATACATGCTGCCTTCTGACCTCAGGCTCCAGATAGGAACAATAATAAACTACAATAATGAAATCCTTGTAGCAGGCAATGAACAGAAGGTCGGAAAAAACGACATAAATTCTGAGCCAGTAATATTGCAAGCAGTAAACAAACAAGATGACCCCCAAAGAATAAGTCATCCAATCCCCGTGGCCCAAAGCCTAAAGACCGTTGAAGTCAAAAAAAAATAATGACCATGAATATGAAAAGACAGCACTTGTTTTTGGATTAACTGGCCTAGGATTACTTGGTCTTTATCTTACTAAAAATTAACCCAACTATTAAGAGAACTAATGTCCATAAGTGCTCGGCCATAAAGCCAACTACTTTGCCTGCAGTAGACAAAAGCAGCTAACAACACCCCCTAATATACCGGTAAAGCGTCCATGGCTTTACTTGCTAATTTTTTTTTAATAAACCCGCAAGATGATCAAGCTGTTTTTTACCCATGATTTGTCAGGCGGAGATGGAGGTGATGGCGGTGGAGGCACTGGGCTTTGACCACCGCCGCCTGTAATAGCCATCACCAGTGTACTTATTGCAAAAACCTAAGGCCGTTATAACGCTTGCCTAATGTGACTCCTTGCTCTCTAAACAGTGTTCGGATTCGTTCTGCTAGTGTTGTGTCTTCATATAAAATTCTTTGGATAGTTTCTCTTATTCTGCTCACTTGAGTTCGTAATTGTTCTCGGTTAGAAGACGACACTTCTAGTCTTATTGATCTTCTTTCTTCAAGATCTTTTAGTTTTGGGGTTATTCTTTCTTTAATATCATGCCCTAAGTTGGCGTCATCAGCCTCAACGAGTTTTTCTTTTTCTCTTTTATATGCTCATCTAGTTCACTTAGTTTTGCTGAATTGTTATTAATTCGCCTCTGAAGGTTCTTAAAGTTCGATTAAGGGCAAATAATTCTCTCATAGGCAATGAAGAAACATCAATTGTTTTTGGTACTGTTTCTTCTGAAAAAACTGGTTTCTGCTTCTATTGTATTTATTATTTCATCTGCTGATTGATTTAAATCTTTAAGTTCCATGTTTTGTATTTGGTTATCTGTTGGCAGATCTTGTAGTGTGTTTTGAAGTTTAGAAACTGCCTTTTTGTCTAATTTTGGTTTAGAAATGCCAAGGCGATTTTGATCTCTCACACTGAGTCTTTGTCTAATTGTACTCTTGGCTAAAAACTTTAATGGGTCTGGTTTAGTTGTAAGCTGAACACGTTGTCCTTGATCGTTTTTCACAAACAAATGGTCATTTTCGTCTACTTCAAAATCATCAGGGGTTATAAATTCGGGAGGTTCTTGACTAAACTTTGGTAAAATGATATGACCTTAGGTTCTGTTAATTCATGCCACATTCAGGCCGCTGAGCGATGCTGTGTCATTTCACTCATGTCGTCTCCAGGATCAAAAACATCATAATCTTCTTCACCTTCAATTCCTGCCATGTTTTTAAATAATTAACTTTTTATTTTGTTTTATAAAAATGTCGCAAACATATGGTTCAATTCTTGACCCGCATAGAAGACTGAAAGAGCCCTTTGGCGTGAAGGGAAATAAACGGAATATTATTGTTCCAAATAATCCATCTACTATTGATGCAGATCAAATTCTTACTGTCAAATTTCCAGACCTAGGAGCAGATGAAGTGATTGTGCCAGGCTCTGCGCGACTTACTTTCAAAATAGAACTCGAATCAACAACAGATACAAACAGGACAGTTGTCCAGAATCTGGGACGGGCAATCGTTAAGAAAATTTCTATAAAACTTGAGGGGCAAGAAATATTTTCTTTACACAATGCAGACATATTTTTAACCTATTCTGATCTATGGCTAACCGGGAAATGAAAGGAATGATCTTGCGTTTCAAGGAATTGAAAATAATGAAGCACTAAAACACAGAATAGGCGCCGCAAATGCTGAAGACGGCAAAAAGTATGTAGCTGTAAGTTATGCGTATGGAAATCGCTTTTCCATCCCCTTGGATTTTGAGTTGTTAAGTGCGCATGCGCCATACTTTCAAGGGGCATTAAAAGACAGATTGTCATATGAACTAACTTTTAATGAATACAAACGTGTTATTAAATCTACAGACAGCGAAGCAAAGTACAGCATTTCTGACATCTTGTTAGAGTTTGACATTGTTAGCAACCCTCACTTAGCAAGGTTGATTGAGCAACAATATCAGTCAAAATTAGCAATATATTACGAAAGAGTGATTCACCATTCTACACATCCTAAAAGCAAGGCAGACACTATATGGAATTTTAGTTTTAGTGCCGCAGCAAGATCACTTAAAGGTATTTTATTGCTGTGCGAGATGAAGAACCATTTAAAAGACAAACTGAAAAGTTTATTAATCCTAAAATAACGAAAGTACAATGTTCGATTGAGGGTAGTCCTAACCAAATCTACGCTAGCGGGCTTAAACCTTATCAGCATTTTGACAAAATAAGAAAATTGTTCGGTGGCGGGAGGCATAGAAGTCCAATAGTAGACCTTGTGTCTAAAGATCTACACCTTCACAGTGTTAGACTTGATGATTATTTAACAACGAAATACGGTTTATGGATTGACCTAAGGTCAACAGAGGATAATCAGTTGCATGGAAGCGGGAGAACTGTTAAAGACGGAATAAACATTCAAATTGATAAAGAAAAAGATGGGGATAAACCGCTTAATGTACATTTGTTTTTAATATATGATACGCAGCTGAATATTCAAGATAACAGATTAAAAGATATACATTACTAAATTATTTTTATTTTTAAAAAAAGCATGTCTGTTAAGCATTATCCAAAAGTACCTACAGAGTCGCCAAAAGAAGAGATAGTAGAAACCCCTGACATAAAAACCTTCAGATTAACAAACATTACACAAATGCAACAAAAACTAGAGCAGGACCTTTCAAAATACAGCAAAACCAAACGAAGGTATTCTGCTGCCTGTAATGCTGTTACATATGTTAATACTGGAGCATCGGCTTTGAGCGGTCTATCAGCAGGAACAAGTGTAGGCCTCTTAGCAACAGGTGTTGGTGCACCCGCAGCTTTACCTCTAGGTGGTTTGTCTTTAGCTCTTGGCCTGTGTTCATTAGCTGTAAGTGCTGCTAGCAAAAAATTAAAAACTAAACTCCAAAAGCACACAGCTATGGTTCAACTAATAACAGCTAAACTTAGTTCGTTCAAACTGACAATAAATAAGCACTAGTTGACTCAAACATCACGGATGAAGAATTTAGTCGTTTACAGGCCGATTTTGATGATCTATAAAAGACAAAAGTTTGATCTTCAAAAAAAGGCAAGGGCAAGTTTTCTCAACAGCCAGACCACCGAGCAGATAAAAAAAGAATGTTTAAAAAAAGTAAACGAGACATTAAACTCTGTTCTAAACAGCTCACATTAACAACATCAAAGGGCGTTTATACTTTAGTTTATGAGTCCAAGCACAAAAAGACCGTTGATATTGATTCTGATTAAGAATTTTTTTTAATTTAAATAAATATTTTGAGTTAGAAAAGAAAACTCAACATGGCTAAGATATATGAAGGACCAGACGAATTGTTTGAAGGAATGCTTAAGGGAGAGCGTTTGTCAAAAGCTTTAAATGATATTAATCTAGAAGTCATTGATCCAACAAACGTACAGGCAAGTGTTGTGCATGCTATTTCTCAAGTTCAAGCTAAACTAACAATAGCCCCGCCAGTTAAAGTAATGTTAGCTGTTTTAATCGACTATATAACAATAAATGAAGAAAATCTAGAAGTCTGGGTCTCAACTAAACAACAGACTATTCTTTCTCATAATGACTTAACACCTGGTTGGGCAGACCAAATGCTTACACAGTTTGATGTGGCCGCTGAAGAAGCCAAATGAGAGGCTCTGGTTGGTCAGAGGGCGAAGTCTTAGAGATCAGATTAAAACAGGCTAAGTATGAGCCGATTGTAGGCAAGTCTTACATTCCACTACCTCCAGCATTAGTCGCAAAAAGAGCAGTTCTAAACATAAAGAATTCAGACGACAAATGTTTTATGTGGTGTGTTCTTGCAAGGCTGCATTACTTCCGCAAAAACGCGGAGAGAGTATCTAACTATGAACCTTACATCAATGATCTTAACTTTAGTGGAATATCCTTTCTGTTAGCGTTGACAAAATTGATCAGTTTGAAGAACAAAAACAAACCAATAACTGTTAATGTATACACATGGTCTGAGAAAACAAATTTGGTGCTATTAGAGTGTCTAAAAGACAGCCCAACAATAGGTGATCCAGCCAAAAGTCATGTGGACTTACTCCTAATGTCTTCGCCAACAGGGTTGCCTCAACATTACACATTGATACGCACAATGAGTAGACTAATGCAGCATACTTCAAAAGATGGGCACAAACAAGAATTCTGTAGAAAATGTTTAACAAGAATTCCATCCTTTCAAGTGCGGCTTGAACATATAAAACATTGTATTAGCCCAGCTGACTGTAAGACAGAACTAATTACGCCCCCACCCGGATCTAAAGTTAGTTTTAAGAACTGGAAACGGCTGCAAACAAGTCCATACGTAGTTTACGCAGACTTCGAGTCGCTTATTGTTCCTATGAAGGGCCAACCCCACAGAAACTTCCGAAAACGGCCCTAATAAGCAATCACCAGATTTGTTCATTGCCTTTATCATTGTCAGGTCGGATGGTGTCCATTCGGAACCAGAATTATACAGAGGGCCTAATGCTGCAAAATGCTTCTTAGAACGCATGCAGCAAGTGCGTAACGTCTGTTCTAATAATCTGAATTTATCTGAAATCAAGATGACGCCTAAAGACCAACAACAGTATGACTCAGCCACACATTGTTGGATTTGTGGTTTAGAGCTAACGCCCAAGAGTGTAAATCCAACAGTAAGAGACCATGATCACATTAGCGGAAAGTTCAGAGGAGCAGCGCACAACAGCTGCAATCTTCAACTAAGGTTTGACCCAGCGAAGTGGAGGCTGCCCATCTTCTTTCATAACTTGCGAGGTTACGACACTCATCTTATAATGCAAGCGTAACCAGCGACTCCAGGGTGTCATGCATTGCACAGTCATCAGAAAGTACATGTTTTTCACTATAAATAACATGTCTTTTTATGACTCATATGCAACACCTGATGGGATCATTAGAGTCACTGGCTATGTCCTTAAAGTCCTGCCCAATAACAGAAGAATAATTTTGACTACCTTATGAGTACATGAACAGTTGGGAAAGGTTTGATGAAGATTCACTTCCACCTAAAGGCGCGTTCTTTTCTAGTCTTAGAGGAAAGGACATCAGTGATTCTGTTACCAGCATGCTCAAGAAGCATGGCAGAAGTTAGAGTGTAAAACGATGGGAGACTATCATGACTCATACTTGATGGCTGACGTTTCTTTGTTGGCGGACGTCTTTGAAAACTATAGAAAGACCTGCATGAAACATTATAGCCTGGATCCCGCGCATTACATTTCTGCGCCCGGGATGAGTTGGGATGCTTTCTTAAAGTTTACGGGAGAACAGATTGATTTATTGTCAGATTTACCAATGCTTCAGATGATTGAAAGCGGATTGCGTGGAGGAATTAGTATGGCGTCGCATCATTACTGTAAAGCAAACAACAAATACCTAGATGATTATGATCCAAGTAAAAGGTCTAACTATCTCATGTATTTAGATGCAAACAATCTGTATGGATGGGCAATGGCGCAATCACTTCCATTACGTAACTTTAAAATGTACACTGGCGGTATTAAAAACATTCAAGAATTTGTAGAACAACTGCATACTCTTACAGCTGATCGTTAAAAGAGGTCTTATTCTAGAAGTTGACTTAGAATATCCTCATGAACTCCATGACCTACATAATGCTACCCATTAGCTGCAGAAAGTCTAAAGATGAATCCAACAGAGCTGCCTAAACTTGTGCCTAATCTTCGCGGCAAAAAAAATTATGTCTGTCATTACAGACTTCTACAATTTTATTTAAGACATGGTTTAAAGTTGAGAGCAGTTCATCGTATAATTTCTTTTGATCAAGAACAGTTCATGAAACCATACATCATGAAGAACACTGATCTTAGAACTAAATCCGCAGATGCTTCAGAAAAAGACTTTTCAAGCTGATGATGGAAAATCCGCACAAGCGTAAAGTGTCAGATTGGTCACCAAAGAGAACGAAGCAATTAAGCTGACTTCAAAACCTAATTATCGGGGCTTTAGAAGATTCATGATGGGCTTTTTGGCATAATGATGAAAAAAAAGAAAGTCAAATTGGACAAACCTGTATTTATTGGGTTTACTGTTTTAGAATTATCAAAGCTTTTGATGTTAGAATTTCTTTATGACTACTTTAAACCCTTGTATCCAGAGTCCAGAGTACTTTACACAGATACAGATAGTTTTGTTATAGATATCCCTACTGAAGACATCTATAAAGACATGGAAATAGAAGTAGCTAAAGGGCATGCGGGATGGTATGATACATCTGATTACCCTAAAGATTTCGCCTTTACATTCATCTGTTAATAAGAAGGTTTTAGGAAAGATGAAGGATGAATTATCTGGAGGGGTGATTAAGGAGTTTATTGGTTTAAGGTCGAAAATGTACAGTATTTCGAGCCAGGAGAAAACCATTAAGAAAGCAAAAGGAATATCTCGCAGTGTTGTGCAGTCAAACATATCACATGACAACTACAAAGAAGCATTGTTCAATAAACATACTTTTCATCATGACAACGTAAAACTGCGATCTAATCTACATGAGGTCAACACAACAGTTGTAAACAAAGAAGTCATTAGACAGAACAAACACAAAACGAGTATTTGTTAATCCAGAGTTTTCATATGCAATTGGTCATTGGAGAACGGCATAATTATATACTTCCTTCATCGAGGGGTTTATATTTTTCCTCAAGTTTTATTATAAGCTCAATCATATCATCATCCATTCAGCTAAATCTTTTTTCATGTTTGCTTGATGTGTTCGTATTTTTTTTTTATTATTTCAAGATATTCTTTATCCCATATTTGATAATCAAAATTTGGGATTTTGGGTTGTAGGTGATCTGGATGCATTAGCATGTGGCGATGAATCCTCACAAATGCTTCTTTAATAGTAGAATTCGTATCATATGATTCTCGTATCAATTCCAAGGTCTCTTCCTTTATCATTCTTGCTTCATTCTGAGCTTCCATTTCAGACTTAAATATATTTATGTAAATTTAAAAATTAATTAAACAACTGGAACATGTGTCCGGTGGGATTATCTGCAGTTCTTCCTTCGCAAAAGATCTTTGAGGAGCTGGTTGTTTTGTTGTGTCAGTTTCTCGTAAAATAATACACGGGCGGATTCATTTTTACAATTCTTTTTATTTCATATGGATCAACACTCCAACTGGATCGGTTGCCCTGATGCGAGTGTCCCCTTCTGCTTCCCCCAGTAAATAAAGGTACCTTACTTTTAAACCAAACGGTAATAGTTTGCCGGATGAACTGGCGTCTCCTTCAAACAACATCTATTGTTTGTTTTTTGATTGCTTGTACTGGTTTTAGCCCTTTAAATTCTTCATTATTCATTGCGCGCAAAACTGAAGGCAGTCTTCTAACCCATTCTGTGTTCCGAGAATTGTCAATCAGCTCTCTGTGATACTGGTAGGAAAAAAGTCTTTCAGATAACTGTTTGTTAAAGTTTTCAACTAAAGCCTGTGATCTGTGAACTCCTGGGATGCCTCTTTTAATGGTAACTCTATGTTTTAACAATAATTGATTCACTCGGCCTTTAAATTCTTTTCCATCATCGACTTGAATCATGCGAGGATAAGTTAGCGGGCCTCGTTGGTATATCAGTTGTATGGCAACAGCAACAGCAGAAGCACTCTTTTGTGTTAATGGTTCTGCATCTTTGTATCTTGAAGCTATGTCAATGACTGTGAGTGCGTACTTAAATCTTTTTCGTCTAATCGTATCATGGGGTAAATATAGAAGATCCATTTGATGGGTGTCGTTCGGTATTGTATTCACAAAGTGTGGTCTCTGTATTCGTCTAGGTGCAGGTAAATAAATTTGCCAAATCGCTTGTTTAGATAACCATTCCTTTGCTGTTTGTTCACTGACTCCCGCTGCTTGGCTTAGCTTTTTTATTGCTGTGATTCCCTTCCAATATCCTTTTGGCGAATAATAGATTTTGTTCATTTTTATTCAGCCAATATTATGTGCAACAAATACACAACGGTCATACCAAAGACGATAAACACGATTTCTTGCATCTTTTGTTTTTCTGATGGTTGATAAAAGTCACTGAATTTTGGTGGGGCAATGTCTCGATTGGTTTGCCTGTTACAAGAAAATATTCTTTTATTGCCTGGTCAACATCTTTAAATGTGTAAGCTGCATGTCCCTGTTTTTTCAGTTTATCGTTAATAAAATCTAACTGCTAAATTCTCTGCTTTTCATAGTAATCTTGTGCAGCTGCTAGTTGCTCCATAGCTTTGTTATGTCTTTTTCTCTCGCCGTCATCCCGTAGTTTACAAATGCGTAATTACTTCCGCTAAAAAAAAGCGCATTAACCACAGCGCCCCCTATCATCTTTACGAATGAAGCCATTTTTATAAAATTTATTTTTTTTTTTACATTTTTATACTGTCTGGAATTATTCCTTGCTTAACTAGAAAATCTTTCGTAGCAAATGAAGCTGTAATAATAGCAATCAGCTTTGCCGAATCCTCAAAGTCTAGTTTGCCAAGATCTGCTGGTTTAATTTTTAACAAGCTTTTACCAAGCATTGTGTACCTATAACTTAGGCCTCCAATAACAGAAAGAATGGTATATAAGGTTAGTAATAGTTTTTTCGGTGCTCATTTTAAAAAATAAAATAATTAAATTAAAAAAAAAAACCCATGAACAGCGATGATCTACTAAACCTTCTGAACTTATTATTCAAATGACCGGGTTGATGACCAAGCTATTATTCCCAAAAAGGAAAGGCTGAATTCTTGGCAGCATGGGGAAAAACAAAACAGTTCCTCAGAAATGAATTCAGCATAGAACAGATTCAACAGATGTCGCCACAAGACATTATAAAGTATCATAACGGGTATGAAGCCAACTAGATCAAAATGGTAAAAGTGTCGGCAAACGGTTCTTAGTTTGTACACTAAACTAGTAAGTAAATTTGCGCCTATTGATTCTGAACAAGATTTTATGTATGATTTAACGCAGGACCCAGTTTTAGCAAAGTCATTAGAGTCTCTAGGATGTGATCTATATTACAGATTGGAACATTATTGTCGCCGCTAATCGCGGGATTAATTACTTTTAATCAATAGATTTTGTTTCCCTAAAAAATGACCGACCCAGAAAATCAGCAAAAATCAGAAAACAACTGAATCAGGTGGAGAAAGTGACCCATAAAAAGCCGCCTAAATCCTGGTGTTGCAGCAGGAAAAAAAATTAGCAGAGGGAACAAACAAACAAAATTAAAGTTACAAGCACAGAATATAACCAAAATGAAAAGTGCTAGAGCCGCAGCCAGTTGTTTAAATGCCAGCTATAAAAACCCCAGAACAATTTTTGATTCCCAAGACCTACAACAACAACAGGTTGCCAAAAACCGCCAAATCTTTATGGAATTTTCTTAAAGCAATTGCATTTTTGGCGGCATTGCCGCTGGGGGTGGTTATTAGGGTTATAAAAATATAAAACAAGACAGCAAAAACCAAAGCCAGTCAAAAAATCTCACCACTAAATACAAAAGGGCCGAACACAAAAGCATGCCAAAACGCCAACAACAAAAGATCATTTTAAATCCATTTCAGATGCAATAATAAATAATTATAAGTTAACTTGAATAAAATTTGGCTGTACTTAAAAGATGACTTAATTACAATCTTAAGGCGACTTAAGTTAAGAACTTGGGGTGACTTGATCAAGAACTTGATTAAAACGGGGGGTGACTAGAGTAAGAACTTAAAGGTGACTTGAGTAAGAACTTAAAGGTGACTTAAAGTAAAACTTAAAGGTAACTTGATTAAGAACTTAAAGGTGACTTTATTAAGAACTTAAATGACTTAATAAGAACTTAAAGGTGACTTGAGTAAGAATTTAAAGGTGACTTGAATAAGAACTTAAAGGTCACTTGATTAAACACTTGGTAAGACTTGATTTAAGAACTTGCGTGCATGTGTGTGTTGGGTGTATGTGCATGCGCAGGGCATACAAAAGGGAGGGGGGTGGGGTGGGGCAATATTTATTTATGTTTGAATGGGAATTTAACTGTGATAAGAGAAGGCACAGTTAGGAGGCTTGCGTGGCAGGAGTAAATTTAGCACTTCCACTAGCCTGACTGCCTGAATAACCCCCGTTTTGTTGGGCGCTTTCTGGCAGATGCACTCTGTCCCAGTTTCGAGCACCACTACATCCTGTTAGACTCATGTTGCTAAAAAAGGTCAGTTATAGTAACAGCCCTCTTGCTGCTAAAATAGGACGTTCACACAGAACGCTATTTTTAGTATCTGTCCTAGTTACGAGCACCACTACATCCGTTTAACCTCGTGCTGCTAAAAAAGGTCAGTTATATTTAAAAGCCCTCTTGCTGCTAAAATAGGACGTTCACACATGAACGGCTATTTATAGTAGCAGTCAGCAAGGGTGATTTTACCGCGGGCCTATTGCTGCTAAAATAGGACGTTCACCATGAACGGGGTAAATTTTTAGCAAGGCTGTCTTCACCACAGGTGGCGCTTTCTGGCAGTCACCAACCTACAGTGCTACATCCACAATAATTAACCAGTAACACAAGCCAGTTTCACAAAGATTTAACTCTCTTCTTTTTTCATCCGGGGTTAGGACCAGCATTGGCGGAGTTAGTGGGTTTTTTGGCGGCTCTTGAGTAGTAAACCTTCCCCTGAACATTTGGAGCTTTTTGAATAAAACA